>JAVSBS010007173.1:0-31350 GCA_033124195.1 Coracias cyanogaster | reverse complement strand
GGTTGCTCAAGGCCCCATCCAACCTGGCCTTGAACACCTCCAGGGATGGAGCATCCACAGCTTCCCTGGGCAACTTGTGCCCGTGTCTCACCACCCAATGACTGATTACACCAAGGAAACAGAAGGAAAACCCTGAAGCCAAGTCAGACAGCTATGAAGATGTTTTGTAATGATTCTTCTATCTTCCTCCAAAGAGTTACCTCTTCACAGCTTTCACAGCTATATAACCAACGAACTTCACGCTTCAAGCTCTGACCTGAGCTGTCACCTGGCACTGACTGACACTTGGATGTCCTGTGGACCATGGAGACAGGGCTGCCCTAATCTGGGATGTCTCCCTTGGAGTGCCCATCAGCAGTCCCCAGAAATACTGCTTTACTGCTGGGTAAGAACCATGTTAGGCACTGGTAAGCTTAAGACGCCAAGTCTGCAGAAGACATTGGTTAGAAACTTTAAGGAGAATCTCCTTGGGCTGCTGTTCCATGCAACAGGAGGAGCACCTAAATCCCAGGGGCTCCTTGAAATTGTAACAGCAAATTAACAGAGTAATTGGAAATTTCAGAACTGGCACAGACATTTCAGGGTCTGACTCTGAATTCCAAAGCGATACAGACGCTTGTGAAATTTTTTTGGATGCCTTTCTGAACAAACTTTGTTTAAGGAATAACAACACTCGATTGCTTTCACAAGTGTAGGATTTCATAGGAGCAAGATGTGTTGCCACAGAACTAATAGACTATTGAAGCACGGGAATGAAACTTATAATTTGAATATGTTATGCAAAAATGAAATGGATCAATGCAACAGGAACCTCAGTGGAAAAGAGTTGAAATGAGAACACTATCAAGGAACACCGGCTATTTGGATGGGAAGTAAATCAAAAAGTGAAATATATATTGTACTAAGAAAGTGAATAATAGAAT
Source organism: Coracias cyanogaster (assembly GCA_033124195.1). Classification (NCBI taxonomy): domain Eukaryota; kingdom Metazoa; phylum Chordata; class Aves; order Coraciiformes; family Coraciidae; genus Coracias; species Coracias cyanogaster. The sequence goes on along the minus strand of JAVSBS010007173.1, from coordinate 30,427 downwards.
AACAAAAAGTCTGAGAAGGTCCTCTAAAGATAGACAGCCTTCCACTGGGAAAACATTCACTCCTCTTTGTTGCTGAAGAACTCGTCCTTTATTAAAAGGTACAGCACAGTGGAACAGCAGTGGAACAAGCAAGATGTGGGAGATGAAGGAGAAAAAGGGGGGAAAAAAAAGTACTTACAGCTGCACATCAGAAGAAACTGGGCTTATTAAAAATAAATTCAAGGTATTGTTTTTTGGGGAGGGTTAAGATGCTTAGCGCTGGTGACGGGAAATCAGGAGTAGACGGCTGACAAACTTATACTGACACCCAGACAATTTGTGGAAGTTTCTAGCAGCGGCTGGCTTCAGGGAAGACTTCGCTCTCTGGAATCCTTTCTCAGGAAAGGAATGATCAGAACATCAATTCTGCCAGCCCACAGAACAGATGCAGGGCAGGATTCAAAGGGCCTATGATTAATACAGATCCACGGGCTTGCTGTTTAAAAGGCAAGCAAGGATTTCACCAAAAGGACTGCTTTTGTTGGGGAATGGTCATGCGACATCCAGCTTGGAAATGCAGTTTAAGATGAGCGACAGTAAATCCCAGGCTCTCCTACAACCAGCTGGAAATGGGTCTCTCTGCAGAGAAGAGTCTCTAACTTTCTCCTCTAGCTCAAAGTCCTGGGAAAAAACACACATTTTCACTGATGTTGAAAGGACAAAGGACTCAGGCACTGCTTTTCCTGAACAGTAAAACAGAACGAGTGCAAAAATAACCTACATGGAAATAGCTAACCCGAATGCAATAGAAACTGTTCTTAAGCGAGACTACCACTTGCTATTTTTTTTTAAATTTAACTGTCAGATTTGAAAGTTCTCCCATAAAATGTTCATCAGGAGAAATTCCTGGTTTGTTGTCCATGTTTTTAAAAGCCAGGCTAGCTCCTGGTTTGTTTCATAAAACTCTACAAGCCAGGTCTGCTTAGTTTAACTCCACTGGATTCCTGCACTGGATACAAGCAAATGACAACTCTTTTTGATTTTTATATGTAGTTAATTATTTAGCTAAGAAACCCCTGAGCCACAGCGAGCAGGTACCAGGAGACAGAGCATGGTTTGGTGAGTAGGCATCATCACCTTGCGTGTGACAGCACATGATGGCAGCAGCTCAACTGGTCACTTAAAACATGTTAAACTGCGGTGACTCAGCTCTAATCTGGACCGTAACAAGTGCTGCTATTAAAAACCCAACCTCTACTGCCTTGTCTAGGCTACCCTACAGAAAGCTCAGAACTGCTGTGAGGAAAGTGCTCTTTTAAAACTACCGTGCTGAGCTTGACTCGTGTATTCTGCTGCCTAGAGGTGGTGACAGCAATTCTGAGTTGCTGTCATTGAAGTTTCAGAATAATTTTATCTGGGTCTCCAGACAACTGGTGCGTTAGTGGACAAACTGCAATTAATGAACCAGAAAAAAGCTGTTATTTGCCTCTCTAACCTCAAAGCAGCAGCAATTCCTTTATTTCCTACATAACCTTGTCAGTCACAGTCGAAAAGTTCATGGAATAGGCGTTCCTCTTGTCTGCAAATGGTGTTTATCTGAGAAATGAGGTCAGCCCCTAACTGCACAAGTTTTTGCTGCTGTCACACACCAACACAAGGATGACCAAGTAACAGCAGTGGAGAGTGTGAACACCAGGAGAATTCATAGCATCGTTTAGGTTGGAAAAGACCTCTAGGATCATCATGGTAGAATGCCAGGGAGCAAGGATGTTCCTTTAGGGTCCTTATCACTTCGTAAACATGGTCAAGCTAGGACACACCTTGCAAGAGCATCCTTGAGATGGGGTGAGCTGTGAGCCTACACGCAACACCGAGTTGTCAAGGTTGTGGAGACAGGGTAAGTTCTGAGCTTACACAGGATACAAGAGAACAAGGCAGCTGAATTCTGTCAGGAGCACTGCTGAACTAGGCAGGAGATTAAAAGGACATAGTGAGGAACACCCAGAGCCTTCATCAGATGACCACTGACCCATTTTATTACCCATGCTAAAGGAGTGTTTCTATATGTTAATTAATTCTTGGAAATGTAATAAGTATGTCAAGTGTTTCCTGGAATTCTGATGAATGTTTGGTGTTACAATATATCTATTCTGTAATTTTACTTGATCGGCAGAGCACTTATGGTGGATGATCCCCAGCGCTGCATTAAAGAATCCCTGCTTGATAAAACTCTTCACTGAGTTGTATCAAGTTTCTCTGTGCCTCAATCAAGTCCAACCTTCCTCCCAACATCTTCCTGACCACTAGATCATGTCCCAAAGCACCGTATCTACTTCATTTTTGAACACCTCCAGGGATGGTGACTCCACCACTTCCCTGGGACGTTTTCCTTGGAACTCCTGTTAACTTTGCAACGTTATCAGCGTGGCATTTATTAGGGTGAAAGATGCGTACAAGGCAGTGAGAGACAGCTTGCTGGAACGAATCTGCCTGGAGAACACACACACAAGCTTTAACTGAAATGGGAAACTGCTGTGGAAGCCCAGCGCAGGGATGCTAAACTCCAGGGCCTGGAGCCAGGACAGTGGAAACCACAGCGCCACCGGTAAAGCAGGTACCAACCGAAAATAGTAATTAAAAAAGAGTAAATAACGCATGTTTAGAGACATGAGCGTGCGCCTGCAGCCTCCCCTCTGTCTCCAGGCAGAGCAAAACCTCGGCGGCGCTTGCACAGCTCTAAGTGCCAGTCTCCCCGCGGCCGCCTGCGCTCCGCCGCGTTAACACCGGGCTGGGGGAGGCCGAGGGGCTCCGCCGCTTCCCCCCGGGCCCAGGCCCGGCCGCTCCGCTCCGCCCGGGGCCGGCTCCGCCGCCGCCAGAGGGCGCCGGGCACCGAGCGGCCACCGCAGAGCCCCGGGGAAAGGGCCGCGAAGCGCCCGTTGGCCCCGGGGCTGACGGGAGCCCCCTCAGAGCGCCGGGGCCTGCGGCCGCCCGCCCTCAGAACCCCGGCGCCAACGAGCGCCCGCCTCGGGAGCCACCCCTGCGAGCCCCGGGGCCAACCGGCGCCTGCCTGGGGCGCTCCCCTCGGAGATCGGGAGCTCTCCTCGGAGCCCCGGGCGCACGCCTCAGGAGCTCCCTCAAAGCCCCGTGGCCGCTTCGGGAGCTCCCTCAGAATCCCGGGGCCAACGGCCGCTCCGCGGCCCCTGGGCACCGCTTGCCGGGTCCACCGGCCGCCTCACGACCCCCTGGCAGCCAACGGCCGCCGCTCCGCCTCACGACCAGCGATCTCTCCACCGAGCCCGGTAAGGCCGCGCAAGCTGCGCGTCGGGATCCGCCGCGACCCACCCCGGGCCCCGCCGGTTCCCGCGGCTCCCCGCGGGCGGAACTTACGCGCTCCGGCTCGTCGGGCTCGTGACCACTTCAGAGCACATAAGGGGATTTTCATGTAAGAATAAATCAAATCGTTGCAAATAGACATTGAAAATTCTTGGCAATGTTTCAGGCTGGTGCTGAGTTCATTGAGAAGACCTTAAAGAACCTCACAACAAGCACAGATGCAGTAACAGTGGTTCACAGCACAGATCTGGTGATAGAAGCCATTGTGGAGAACATGGAAGTTAAAAATGAACTCTTCAAGAGGCTGGATAAGTTTGCTCCAGAGTATGTGTCTTTTTCCTGTTGCATTTTGAATCTTAGACCTTTGTATCTTCTGTTTTTATTCTTACACTGTTAGTTCTACATTTTCTTAGCTGCTTTTCTTTAAAAAAAAAAAAAAGCTTTCTTCCTTAGATTAACTCCAGACTGTCATGCGATATGAAATAGTTATTGCTCCATGTACATGTGTTACAAACATCTTAAGGTGTATTCAGCAGGTTTATTTACTTGTTGCATTGGTTCATTTAATGTGCTTCTGGTATGTTTAGTCAAAGTTTGTCCATCTGCTCAGCAAATTCAAATCTAAATCCAAATGCAAATGCACAGCAGTAGAGTAAGTTTGCCCTGGTACGCATGGGGTATGGTTAATGTGCGTGTTCCCATATTTAAATAGGGAAATGAGATGATAAAATATTTGTTTTCAGTGCGCCTGGCATGAACAAGTTTGAAGAAGTCTCAGCCTCTTGGCCGTAAGTCACAGTCAGCTCAACAGTGGCTTAGGTGAACTAAGTTTACTTTGTATTACCAGAGTTTGGAAATAGCTCATTGCTGGTTATTGTGCGTGAGGTGAAAGTGTAAATAATTTCTTAGTGTGCACTCACTCAGTTACTTACAGTCCTTGGAACTTTATTTGAACTATTTTTGATGACCGTTGGAAGTTACTGTTGAATTGTTTTCAAACCCAAAAATGCCGTTGAGCTGAGCACGCAGTCTCAGACACTTAATGCTTGTAACAGATGACTCAGGATCACAAGACCTTGACTGCTTGCAGTTTGAGGTTTTAACTAGTACAGCCAAATCTGGGGGTATTGGCTAAGAGGTATTTTCTACTGTCTAACTAAAGAACTGGGCAAGCTGTGGCTTGAATATAACGTCAAAGGGGAAAAGATCATAGAATGGAAGGGACCTCAGGGAGTATCTGGTCCGACATCTGTTGGAAAAAGCACGGTCTAGACGAGATGTTATCATTAGTTGACTTCAGCCTGGGGAGATTTTCAGGCTGTCTCTTATGGTTGGTAATCAAAATTACCTGGTACTTCTGAAAACGGTAAATGATGACAAACAGCCGTGCACCGAGCACAGAGTAACTTGCCGTTACCCTTAGCCTGACAGATGAAAGGAAGTAGCAGCCTCTGGCAGCTGTCAGGGTCCCTCGTCATGATTAGATTGTGCTTGTTCTGTGAAAACAGACCATTGCTTCCCTGCGTCTTTGTCCATATTCAGCTGAGAAAGCTAATGAGCAAATTAGAGTGTACGAATGGCAAACTGTCTAGAACTACTAGTCAGCAAGGAAAAGAGGGCAGCGGGAATGGGAGCCTTATTCAATTATACATCTGTTTGGAACACCTGAGGCTATTTTTCATAAGACTGAGCTGTTTCTAAGCATAGCTGCCTTGAAACATCAAGTTTTACGTTCCAGATTGTTAAAAGATACTGGGGGTTGTTCAGATATGCCCCTTCCTTTGGCAAAAGGCATGATTGGGAAAAATGACATTGGCCAAGCAGCCTTCCTTTTTAAGAGGAGTATTGGAAATGATGGTAAACGTAGAGATATCTCACATATAGCATAAAGAAAGGGGAAGTGAATGGCGAGGAATATGAATTGCAGTGTAGAAAGGCTGGATGAAAAGAAAGAGAAGCTAGTAAAATAGTGAAACTTAGTAGCCAAGTGTTTAAAATAGTAGCTCTTAGGTACAAAAGGATAATTTGTAAGGATGGGAGGAGTATAGAGCTGCCGGTGGTGGGAGTAGCATAGGGCAAGTCAGACATGTCCGGGGAGTGTTTTTCTCTGTGTCAGAAGGAAACAGTAGGTTTTATTCATCCCACACGACACCATGGTGAAATGGAAAGCTCTCCTTGTTAGTGCAGGCATCCTGCAGCCTTTGCTAAGCTTCAGCATTTCAAAATTTTGAAAACTGTTCTATGGCCTAACTGTTGTGGCAGCCTAATGGGGGTGGTGGACTTGGGATTGATTGGTAACAAAGGCAAGATCTGTTTCAAGTCTCAGGAGCAGCTTTGCTTCTGTGGTGCCCTGGGTGTTGGCACTGTCGAGCGTATGCTATAGGCAGAAATCACGAAAGACCAGGCTTCTGGGGATGGGGGACTTGTCTTAATTCAAATCTCGGGCCTTACTACATGGGCAGCTGATTGAAATGTAAGGGGTGATGTATTACAGTTGCTCAGACAAGATGAAGAATTGTGCCTTTGGAACACAAGCTCCCTGAAACCTTGCATTTTACTTCTTTTATACTGTATCCCACATCTCATGTGTTTCCTCAGCTGTTCGCCTCCCAGTTTTTTGCACTGTGACCTCTCTAATGAAGATAAGTCTGGGAACAGCACAAAACCAAAGTGTTGCATTGAAAAAAGCAAGGCATAGCTTAATTGTTCCTCCTTTTTCTCTATAAAAGAACTGGAATTCCTGTGAGAGTAGATCTATAAATAGAAGGGGATGGGAAAGCTACTCTTCATTAAGAGAAGTTTTGTTCAGGGGTAGGAATGAATTTCTCTTAAGTTTCCAGAAAAAAATGAGAGGTAATGGCTTCAAACTGGTAGATTTAAATTAGAAATAAGGAGGAAGTTCTTCACTATGAGAGTGGTGAGACGCTGAAACAGGTTGCCCAGGGAAGTTGTGGATGCTTAATCACTGGAGGTGTTCAAGACCAGGTTGGATGGGGCTTTGAGCAACCTGGTCCAGTGGGAAGTGTCCCTGCACGTGCAATGGGGTTGAAACTAGATGATCTTTAAGGTCCCTCCAACCCAAACCCTTCTATGAAAATGTAACGAGCTGGGAGAGCTTGGCAACCTCAGAGAGCGCTGGGAGCTCGGGGTATTTCTCATCTGGGTAACTCTCCAGGTCATACGATGAGTGGCATTTCTGGGATGCTATCAGTCTGAGACCATTTTCATTTATGTTCTCAGAGCTTTCCAAAATTGCTTGTATATGTTCTATTCCTCTCAGTGTTACGCTCATCCTCCTAATGTGGTAATTGTTACTGTGTTACGTGGTCATCATCTTGGAGCAGGCAGTAAAGCACTGCTACCCACTCTTCAGTTCTGTTTTCCTTTTCTTGAACTGTGTCAATCTCCCGTTTTCCACTTTGAACAGGTCAGGCTATCCTTTTTGTAGAATTTCCCCATGTTCTTTGTGGCTTTTAGATGTTTAAACACTGCAGAATGTTTCCAAACATGATGCTAATGAACACGACAAAATAATGTTTGGATAGTCACTTAAAGAGGTCTTGCCTACTTGCTTTGTGTTAATTTTTGGATGGTGGGAATGCCCGTCAACATCTCTTGGAACAGGTTTTATCTTTAGATGTGTAAACTCAGCTGGGAACTGGCCAGTGGTTTTCAGCTGTTCACTTTGTTAGAATCAGTGTGTTATAAAACTGTTAGAACAAAGTCTGTTCAGTGCTTACTGTGTAATGGAGCTGGACTGTAAGACTCAGTTTTATTGAAATGGTGTGTGTGTCTCACGTTGGACGCTGGTTTTGATGTCTTTTTATGTCTTCTCCTGCCCCACTAGATGGCACCAGGAGCCAGCTCTGGTGCCTGGGAGAGCATCACTAGGGCTTCGTTAGTACTGTTGCTTTCAAAACCCTTCCAACTCTGCTGTCGCCTGGATTATGTAATTGTAAATCACAGTGGCATGTAAATTCCATGTTAAACTCAATTTAAATCAGTCGGTGGGTCAGAGGAGAAAGCGTATATAAAATACCCTTGTACACAATATAAAATTGATGCTTTTTCTGCTCAAGGCTTTCTATTGTGTGATGCTACACTATTCACCTGCAGAAGTGATGCTGAGGTAAAATCTCTTACTTTAAGTGAACTCAGATCTAAACCTAGCAATGATTACATCTCACAAATGAATGTGCTTAATTTTTGTATGAATACTTTAATCCTTTGTATACAGTGGCAGATTTTCGGTGAAGATAAGTGTCTTTTGGATGCATGGACCTTGCGAGGTCAAAACTATGGAACGTAGAATAGTGGTTTTAGTACCCCACTTCAGAACAATATAAGGCCCACATTATGGTGGGGAAATAACAAAAGAGTATTTGTAAGAACTGTGAACAGGAAATTTTAGGATTTTTTATTTCCTTCTCCATAACAAATTCTCAAAAACATAATAAAAAATGGAAGTGAGTGTGGGATTTTTTTTTTTGTCCTCAATTTTTTTCTTTTAATGTCACTATAAGTTGTTTCCATGACTTGGACATAACTTTTCTGAAAGCTTTGTTGTGAAGCTCAATTATATCTTAGTGAAATGTAAAAAAAAAAAAATTAATATTTGATGAGTCTAGTAGGATAATTTATTTAAAGGTCAGTAGAATGCAACCCAGAATGGAAGGTAGGGTGTCATCTCTAATTTAGTTTCTAATTTTTGTCGTTTGAAGAAAAAGCCATTTCTGTGAGTTTTCGGTGTGATGTCAGTGCAGCAGGGCTGTTGAGGTTCTCAGATATTTCTGGAAAAAAACACAGCAAACTGTTTTGAAATCCAATTAGTAAATCTTATTTGTGTCTGGAAAAGGACATCATATATGTCTTAAAATTCTTGTGATTTTCTGTATTCTTTGCAGTGTCCTATGCATGGCAATTTTTATCTTTTGTTTTTTTCCATTAGCTCTTTGCTCTGGGGGTAGGTATGTCTACCACTGATCATTATTTTAAAAAAGAAAAGGATTCTATTTTTTTCTGAAGGCTCCAAGGTGCATTTTTGACATGAAAATGATTGGATTTCTATAGATGTGTAAATTATTAGCTCTTTAATGATTAACCATTAGCTTTCCAGGATTACTGAAGAAATTACCCAGAATAGATTTGGGAAATTAAGAAAAATTTTCTTAGAGTCTTTTTTTTTTTTACCATCACCTAATATAAGTATTCAACATACTGGGGAGTCAGAAACTCACACAGCCCTTCCAGTGGTTACTTCATCATTGCTGTACTTAACACCTCGGCAAAAGGACCCTGATAATCTGCAGGGAAATCTGAGAATTCTGGGAATGGTTAGCCGGTGGGTGTCTGATGTTTAGCGCACCAATCTCCTACTGTCAGAATCATTTATGCCACCCCTGTTTCTTTTTTTCCAGGCGTACCATATTTGCAAGCAACACTTCATCCTTGCAAATTACGCAGTTGGCCAACTCAACCACCAGACAGGACCGATTTGGTGGTCTCCATTTCTTCAATCCTGTGCCTATGATGAAGCTTGTTGAGGTTAGTGTCTTCTTATATAACAACCGCTGTAGCACAGCGACGCAGTTGTCATCACTGAGAATTCAGGTTCGGTGAAAGAGGAGATCTCGGCTTGCAGCTCTTCTGATGTGGAAAAAGCTGCTTCTAGTGGTAAGGGAGTGGTGCAGCCTCTGTTGAGGGCCAGGTTGAAGAGTCAGAGGTAACTCCTGCAGTCTGAGGCTCCAGAGTTCCTGCTGAACTGCCAACAGAGGTGCCCTTTATTGTGATCATTTCAGGCACGCAAGCAAGCCTATTAATAAGAACTACTCACAGCTTAAACAACATCAACTGATGACTGACAGAGGAATTTGATTGTTACCAGTGTAGAAATCGATAGTAAAATGACTATGGGATGAAATCTTACTGGTTTGGGACTTTTGAAACAAAGTCGGTCATGTTTGTTTCAATGTTCCAGATGATTTTTCTGGAATTCCTACAGTATTTCCCAGCCTTTAAAGAAACATAAAAGGAAGTTCTACATAACTCTTCAGGTGTTTTTTCTAATAGTACTCTCTTTGGCTACATCATGCAGTTTCTAGTAATCCTGCCATGCAGAGCCAAGTGAGAAATAATCTGACATAAGATTTTATTTGAGCCTCCAAATTAAAGGCCACATTACAGAAAATGACCTTGGTCAGCTAGAACTTAGAAATCCTTGCATAAGTAAAAATAAACTTCACCTTTTGGCCACTCTGCTCCAAAGTTTCATGTACTTCATGCCCTTAAATGCTGTAAATCTTTTTTCACTGTCCCATGAGTGATTAGTTCTAGTATGGCTTTAGTGACAAGCACTTCAAATATGTTGTGCCTGCCTTTTGAACTCCTGAGACTCACTTTATTATTACTATTTTTGCTTTTTTCCCCTTAAAATACATATTATACAGTTGCTTGTTCTGTATCTTTCAATGTATCGTTCTCTTCCTCTCCATTTAGGAAACGTTTGAACCTTTTGGCTGAAATGAACTCTGATTCAGAGTATGGTTGTCTGATGAGGGCTTGGCCTCTTGCAAGTTCTCCCTCCCTAACTTCTGTATCCACATGGATTGGTTTTGTTTTGTTGTGATTAATATCGCATTCTTTATATTGTGACTAAATACTCTGGGAGAATGTTGTAAGAAGGAATTTTCAGAAATCTTTAGCATAATTCTGGTGGCTAACGCTGGCTTTATTGATTTCTGTGCTAAGAACTACTTGTGGCAGTAATTTGTTTCTATGGATTAAATGTTCTATGCCTCATCTCAAGCGTAAAACAAATCATAGTCTTTAGAAACCTAAACTAAGCCTCTGTAAGATTTGAAAAATAAGAAGTTATCTATCATCATTTGTAGGAAGCAAGACAGAGCAGTCCCGGTCTGACTGCCATGGTCAGTCTTTATAATTTATGGGGTTTTTTCATCTGATTTATGAATGTCACTCCAGTTGATAAGTAGTATTTGAGGAACTTTAAAACACAGAAGCTGTGCTTTTAGTGACTTGAGCTTCAAAAGCGGCAATATTAGTAGATAAGTCCACTTTTTAAAGCTTTGCTTTTGTTTCAGATCTGCTGTAAACCAGGATTTGCAGTGATAAACACTGTAGAACAACATTTTCTATTTAAAGCAGATGTTTCAGTTTGAAATAATAGGGGAAATCGGGATAATTGTCAAAACTGTGAAAGATATTACTGAAATTGCCAGTCATCTTTCCTGGAAGCTGTCCTTCACGAGTCACAAGTCTGCAGTGCCTTTGAGTTGTATCTGCTCTTTTCATAGAAACACACAGCTTTGAGGGGATTTTTTTTCTCTAATTATCTGAAACGCTGGTGCTAATGTGTCAAAATTCTGAAGTGTATATTAAAAACTCAGTCTTGAAACTGTTGCAGGCTTCTGCATCTCAAATATTTGTATATACTATCAGTGTAAAAGGACACTAATTTTTTTTTTCTGCTGAGAAACAAGCCTTTTCCTCAGTCCTAACACTGTTTTCTGATTGATTCCAAAGGATGGTCCCTTTTGCCATCCATAAAGAGTCTTAAAAAATGCAAGTAATTTCAAAATGTGCAGAATGCTGTATCTACCTGTAAAATAGATTTCTGTGTCTTTTACATGTATATGCACAGAAATTGTTTTTTTCCAAACAACCCTTTTGTGAATAGTGTTCTGGATAACAGTTTAATCATTGCTGTACTGGGAAATGAGAGAGATTCTGCTCATAAATGTGCTTAACGCTCTTCCTACCTTCCCTCTGCCCAGGTCATTAAGACTCCGATGACCAGCCAAAAGACTTTTGAATCACTTGTGGATTTCAGTAAAGCAGTAGGAAAGAGTCCTGTTAGTTGTAAGGTGAGTACATTTTGTATAGTGTTCAGAAGGCCTGTTCTTGAAAACTGTTCATTTTAAGGTGGCAGATTTCAGCAGATTTAAGAGCACTTCAACAATTGCTAGGCTGCTTTTTGTCCAGTTTATTTTCCCTATTAAAAGCGTTTTGACAAAACACTCATATTTACCACAAATTCCTCAAAGTAGAGTGACTAGACCCATTGTCTAGAGAAGCAAAACTCAAAAGTATCAGGGTTTACAGTTTTTTGTTTTTCTTTTCCAGTCCTGCAGAAGCTTGGACTGGAGAGCTTAAGCAGGAGCTCCTCTTTAGCCATGCTAGAGACAAGACTGCTACCTCTTTTACTGTGAGGCAGTTGGATAAATCCTCCATGGTGTGTGCTCATTGCAAGTTTTTCTTAAGAGGGCAGTAACTAGACCCATATTAGTCGTCTTTGCTTTGCAGCTTTGGTTTTATTCTCTAGAGGAACACCCTGCTTCCTAAGCACGCTTTTTCCGAATCCATTAAGTTGTGGTCTGGATAGCTTTATGCAAGCTATTGCCTTAAGTTTCGTAGCCCCCAGGAGACATTTGGTCATAAAAAGAAGGGCCTGCAATCCAGTAGTAACCAGTAATTCAGCATCTGAATGCTGGACTCTAATTCTGGCTGTACTGTTAAATTGCTCTGTGGCCTTAGTTGACTTTTTTCCTGTTTCTGTCACAGTTTTGCAGTACGTAATGTGCAGAATAGATGATGAATTACTGCTACAAATTTTCTTTCTTGAGTAGTTACTCTGGGTTAAAAAATGAGATAAAATGGAACGAACAATAACCATCTGAAACAATAGTAGTATATGAAATAATACTATAGTTGCAAAGCTCTTTCTCTGTTTTCGATTTTGATTAAAGCTTGTGGAAAAGAAGATAACAAGCTGATGCAGAGCTTCTTCTGCCAGCATGTAGCTTATCTTTTCGTTGATAGCAATGGTGTTTGCTGTTGAAGTGATCCTAACTTTCAAAACCATGTTAGCAGTGGGAGAGAAGTACGCTATTTAGCCAGGAGTGTTTCTAGTAGTGAACACACACAAAAAAAACTGTTAGGAAAGGACTGCTCTTCTTATATCCTTCAGGAAATAGTATCAGCAGAATTTTGCTAAGGAAAAGGCATTTGCCAACTGGCCGCATGAAATTGTTTTAAGATTAATTCAGTTGGTTTTGTAGTAGTTTTATTGTTCTCAGTCATGATAAATGTTTATGTGCCATTCCTTGTTTGTGAAATTCATCTTCTATGTTTTAATACAAAGCGGATAAATCAGATGAAAAATACAGTTTAGAGAGTACCAGACATTAATTATTCAATAAGTGTCTTCATCCACGTGTTTAGTTTGTCATGTAGCATTTGAATGTAGTACTGGTAAACAATGTTTATTTAGAATCTCTTTTTTTCTTTTCATAGGATACTCCAGGGTTTATTGTAAACCGTCTCTTGGTGCCGTATATGATGGAAGCTGTTCGACTTTTTGAGAGAGGTACTTGTTGGGATATCAACTTCAGGAAATGTTGACAAATAACGCTGCTAAGTGTTAGATCCCTTCAGAAAAGCCTGGGGATTCTTTCAAAACTTTCAGACCTTAAAGGCTGTGAGTGAATAGTGAACATGAACTATGAGCCCCTATGTGTAGCTGTGAAGTCCTTGTCTTCACTTGGAAGTGTCAGTGTATGCAAAGTCAAAAGGTACTAGTTACTTCTGTAGGAAATTTATGGTGGTGGCAAATGTTTTGGAGATGACAAGGTGAGTATAGTGCCATCGTAAAAATACCCTCTGACAACTAATTAGGAGCCTCTCTCACTCTATCCCAAGAGATGTTAATGAAAGTAGTTGAAAATCCCATAATGGGGCCATTAGCAAAGTTCTCCTGGGTTCACCTGTATTGGCTTGTGAAATAAACAATCAATTTTCAGCTGAGGTAAGTAGTATGATACTCATTGTCACGCTAAGGTACTGGCATACTAGTGATTTGGGCTCAACTAGTGCCCCATAAAACCTCCTGTTCATCTTCTGTGTCCTCTCTTTAGACATAAGTTCTTTAGGAGCTCCCATTTCACCTTTATGTTAATACTGAAGGTAGGTAGAAATAATGGCAAATCCCCACATTGATAACTATTTTGAAAAGGAAACAAGCTAATAATGTAGTGCACAAAGAGGAAATTGCAGAGTATAATTGCTTTTATTTCAAGTCCACTGCTTATAGCTCTGTGCTTCTAAGAATGTCATTTGAAACATTTTGTTTTTGAAATCACTGTTTCTTTACAGATGAAAGCACTCCATTATAAGGATTCCACCAAATGTGCTTTAAATATTAAAAGTCTCTTTTACAGCACATGGAAGGGATGGTTTGATCTCCAGAAAAAAAAAATATAAACCAACACTACTTGTTTATCCATCAACAGATGTACCTAATTACATCTCAAAGGGAGAAAAGAGCAAATTTAGTGACTTGAAAGGCAAAATCACAGATGCGAGGGGGCATTATTCTCTTAGAAAAAGTCACAATTTTAAATAAAGTGTATAAGTGTTCCAGTGTGTGTAAAAGAGGTGCCTTTGTCAAGTGATATGTATCATTATGCGTATTTCAGGAAACAATAGAACTTTTAATTACATGTAGAAGAAAACAGTCGCTGAGATGGTATGTTGAAATTGACTGTTTTCTGCCTAAGCAAAACAATATTTCAATTTAATCTTTATTCTGTTTGTATTTTGTTCAACAGTATGATATTTCCAAACTTGTTAAAGTTCACTTATGAATTTTTAACTCTAACGAAATCTATTTTAAAAGCTGGTTAATGTCTTGAAAAGCCTGATGACTGTCTTCTAATTCACATTTTTCATTGGATCATTGTTAAATTTTTATCACATCCTTTGCGTTAATTCTCAGAGTACACACTTGAGCCAGATTGTCATCCACATTAGCATGAAATCGGGTCTCTTTCCTGGCAACCTCAAGCACTGAAATATCATTTTAATAGGTCAGTCCTTGAGTTTTTATTTGTACAAAATCTCCTTGGGTTAAATGTGCGCTTTTGCGTAGGCAAAATAACTTCAGTATGTTAACAGCGATTTAAACAGGGGATGTAGTATAAATATTAATGTATGGTGGTCTGCACAGCCCTATTCTTAGTATCAACAGCAGTCAGTCAAGTTCCCATGGAAGTCTGCTTTATACTGGGAGACTGGTATGAACTAGAGGTACCACTATTTTTAATTGTATTGTGATGCAACTATAAACTGTCAAGTGGCTGAGTCCCAGGTGTGGCAAAGTGGGACAAAAGAAGTATGTATATCTGCATCAACTTCAGATGAGTTAAGGATTGAAGTGTGTTTGAATTTGGGGAACTGAATTTATGTTAGAATTAAGTAAGGCTAATTTTCCCAGTTTCTCAGAAATTAAATGTGGTTTTTAAAAAAAAAGTCAGTTTTAAAGAGTAAAAGGAGATATATATAGATATACACACACACATACGTGTGTGTATATATATATAAATTATGACATCACACAGAACTTCCACTGAAGTTGTTACCTTTACCAGAGATTTTGAAAATTTATTTCTAATATTCTCTGATCTTACAGGTGTAAATTGCATAGGCTATTTCTGCCAAGGTTTTGGACACCCTGAAATCCTATACACATCGAGTGTGGAGGTTACTTAACAAGCACCTTTGGGGTTTGTTTAAATTTGTCCTTTTTATATGATCTGCAAAGAAGCGCCCTGCCTTTTATAAAAATATGTATTAGAAATAAGCAGTAGCATCTGCTTTCACGGCAGTATAAAGTATATGTTCCCAGCAAAAGAATGAGGTGAATATTAACTGTGACAGTGTGGCATCGTGGGATTTCCATTTTTTTATAGGCACAGACTGAAGTAGAAATAACAAATGTCTGATAATTTTTAATTTTTTAAAAAATAATTCTGGAGTTCACAAATTTAAGTGCACTGCACAGAAGTTACTCAGCTACTACTGCTCCTCTCCTCATGCTTGCCTTGTCCATCAGCTGGGTGTTGTAGAGTCCCTCACTTGCCTTCTGGCTGTTGTAGAGTAAGGGTAACTCTGCATCATTCAAAAGCTTCTGCTGATCCTTCTGCTGAAATTGAGATCTTTGAGATCTTTCCTTACTTACACTATCCAGCTACTTCTAACAGAAGTTCTTGGTTCTTCCATAGTGACCAGTTGTTCCTCTAGTCTTCCTGATAGGTTGAGCCGTGGCTCCATCAATAGTGTAGTGATCTATATTGAAATGCAAGAGGAAGCAGGAAAAATGCAAAACAGTCCTGCAGGGCTTTTTTTTTTTTTTTTTTTTTTTTTGTGAGAGATTCAGCTTTATACTCTAGCATGTGTATGCTGACTCCAGTTTTTGTGGTTCTGAAACGTGCAGAGATTTCTGTGAAGAGCTGCACCAGGGTGAAATAACACTCTCTTAATTATTTATAAGTAGCGCCAAGTAGATGTGGAATCTTCTCTGTTCATCAAACTGTCAATCTTTTTTTCTAGGAGATGCATCAAAGGAAGATATTGATGTTGCTATGAAGCTTGGGGCTGGCTATCCCATGGGTCCATTTGAACTGCTGGACTATGTTGGGTTGGATACCAGTAAATACATTATAGATGGTACCGCATGCTTATTTTCTACTGTTTTCCCCCTTTTTTAGCTAAATTGTAGATGAATGTTGTAATGAAAATCTGGCTCCTAATTAGCTTAAATGGAATGTTTAAGGCATAGCCTTTTAACTTTTGAGAAGAAAGGAATGAGAATTCAGCTCAGAATGCTGTGTGAGTACAGCATTGGTACTGTGTGCCTGTACCCTGTGTATGTGGGGACAGAATCGTGATGGGTTTTCTGACTTTGTCAAGTTCCACTGGAAAATAATAGTATTTTTGGAACTTTATATAACTAAAAAGACTGAGTGGGAAGAGAGATGTGTACTGGAAAGTAAGAGATCCTGACGAAAAGCAACGAATGTTGAGACTTGCTATCTTTTTTCCAGTCATGTTTTCATTGTCAATTAATAGGAAACCCAGTAAATACCTTAAAAGATGCAAGTGTGCCATCTCCCTTTCGCTTCAGTTGATAAGTGGATGAATGTCAGTACTGTAGCAAAAAAAGACATCACTGGTGATGGCTTGTTGACGGTTCTTGTAGTATTTTGAATGAGCAACTTAAATATTCTCTGAGGCAGAATGTCACTTTCAGAATGGCATCTTCAATGGAACTTCTTTTGCTTTTAGCTCGTAGTGTGGAATAGTGTTATATTGTTGTAAATGACCATGTCTTTCACAGGTAGAAATTCAGACTGGAATTTCTTTACACTTGAATTTCTTCTCAGTGTAGCCTTTGTTTTATTTCCTTGTACTGAAGTATATTTTTTAAGTGCCTTTTTTTTTTAAATATTACAAATCCTCAGTCGTGGGGATTATAAAGTGTTCAGGGTAGACTACTAAAAACTTTGCTACATTTGCTCATAATTATCGATGCTGATTTGTGCTTTACAAAGCTGTATTGAAGGGTCTCAGAGAGTCTAAAATAAGCTCCAAACCTCCTTCAGTTTTCTGAACTCTCAATATTTTTCTAAGGAGATGCAGATCTCTTATTATCTTTGCATGTAAACGGAACTGTTACTAATTAATCCACTTCTTTTCTTCCACTAGGATGGCATTCATTAGAGCCCGACAATCCCCTTTTTGCACCCAGCCCACTCCTGAATAAACTGGTAGAAGAAAAGAAGCTGGGAAAGAAGACTGGAGAAGGATTTTACAAATACAAATGAACTCCAAACCTCAAGAGGTGTTAAACTGTCCATGTATGCTATTCAGCATTGCTGTATTACAGGTGAATTCTGTTTAAACCTTCCCAAGGATGGCACAAGCCGCGTTTAGAGCATAACCCACGTCTGAACTGGGTGATTGCACTAGCTAACTATTTCTCTGGTGAAAGCTTGATTTGGTAGATTATTTTTTTTTCCTTATAATTCTGAAAAGCTCTGTATGTACAGTGCCTTCATGCAAATGTTGATTTTTCAGGTGCAGGACAGAATGACAAGTGAATTTATGTATTTGAAACATGATTACACGAATCAGAAAAGTACCGAAAATAACCACATTTTCTTAAAAATAAAATTTTCAGCAATTCTGAGTCGAATGTCATGGCTTGGCAGTTGATGTACTTGGTTGTAGTCCACTGGGTGGCAGTCTCTTTTCACTCTGGCAAATGTAGCGCTGGAAAGGCAGTATAAGTTATTTTGTTAGAATTTTTCTTGAGTACAGTGCTAATCTGTAGGTGTAAATTACAGTGCGTTGAACAATATTTTTTATTAAATACCATATTGTTTAAAAAAACGTAAAATAATCCTGCAGTGGCAGGCTGTCACCTGAACAGAAGGTTCCCAATACAGCATTTAAAAGCAGAACTTGTGATTCATGTTGGGATTTTCTGTCATTTTCAATTACTAGTTGAGGATCTCCTTTTGCTAGGTGTTGTAGAAACATAATGAAGGGCTAATTCCTATTCTGACGGGCCTAATGCATAGTGTTTGGGTTTTTTACTTAACTAAGCTAGGAAGCTGGTGAAAGCTTCATATGCTTTCTAGAATCCTGTAAATTGGCTTTATTTACAGGCTGTTCATTTTAAATGTCATTTTTATAGTCCACACTACTACTGTAGTTTAGTACTCTGAGGGATGGAAGTTGGGAGTCTGTACTGTGTAAAGAAATAGGTGAATCTGGCCCTATGAGGCACCTCCTGGTTTGCAACATTATTTCTTTGGGGCTCTGCAAGGTCTGGATTTGTTCATGGTGGGAGTGCTGCAAATCCTGCCTTTTTTCCAAATACTGCAGAGTGAGGAGGCGTGAGGGATGGAGTCCCAGTTCAGCAGAGTAGTGGCCTTCTTTTACTTTGTGTATTTTGGATGTGCAAACTAAGTGCTTATATTTTTTTTTTTTTAATTAAAGAAATTATGAATAATTATTAACTCTAAATTGCCTTTTCCTTCCTCCCCCAACATATAATTCAGATTGCATCTAAAGAAACTAAAGGCAACAGATGGTCATTTCTTTGCACAGGATCACGCAAGAAATCTCTCTGTAGAGGATAAAAATTGTTGGTTTGTTGGATCCTGGTTCCTAATAAAAGATCTTCCAATTTTAAGTCACTTGTCTTGAAAGAAGAGGATGAAAGGAAAGAAATGGTACTGTAGACAGTTTATTTCCTTTACTAATATATTATTAAAATTGAATTGATTTTCTTAAAATACAGCCCAATTCTGGCATCTAAAGTCTGTTTCACTCGGAGGTTCTTAGTGCCTGTAATTCAGCTTAGTGACTTTTCAGTGCTGCAGGGTGAAGTTAGCTTCAGAACTACTGCTTTCAAGTAGTAACTGAAAATGGGAACGTGTATTACTCTTGTGTCTTAAAAAATGTTGTTTTTTACAAAAACATTTAGGCAGGGTTAACTTGGTGCTGCTCGCTTTATTTTTAATTTGGAAACATTTGGGTTTATAGCAAGATATAGGCTGTTTAATATTAAATGTGAAATATATTTTTCACCATTAAATGTGATATTTTAGAAAAACAAACTTTCTCTAAAACAGTGTTTTCCTTTCAGGAGCTCTAACTGGTACAGTATGTATATATGTAATACATACAAGAAACCTGAAAGAGGCATTTGTGCGTTTGGTTTCCTATTTCAGAAGAGACTTTTTCTCAACAGCAAATAGGCCATGTGGAGGTACTTCACTGGTGGGTAGGGATGGTTTATTTTATCAGCATGTGGAGTGCTGTGCCAGGATGAGCAGAGATGATGTAAAGGGCCACAGCTTCAAAGACATTCCCCTAAATCTCCATCAGAACGGTAATTGAATGACTGAGGCCATTGTATCAAGGTAAGCCTTTTCTTTTGCCCCTTAATGAGGAGGCATGGAGAATGTTGAAGACCATTCTTTGGTTCAAGATCATGAAGTAGGATATTAAGTAGTCGCTCCTGATTTGTACAAGAATTTCTGCAGCTTTGATAATTTAAAGATGTCTAGGAGGCTTGAAGAGTGAGTAATGAAATACAGGAATTGTGTGTCTCCACCGTTCCCTCAGTGAAGGTTATTTCTCAGCCCTGGCTGTGCCTGTGACTTGATACAGACGTACATGAGCCACCTTCCACTGCACGTGGTGTTCACAAGTGAAGGAGAAATCTCCTACTAGATTTTAGGCTAGGATGTGCTGCATGAGACCTGCTCTCACCAGTCAGCTCCTCCTGAATTTTCATTAATAGGAGAAAAGAGATTGTGCAGAAAATGAGAGGTAGAAGAGAAAGGAAGGATGTTTGGTTTCCCTACTTTTAAAACCTTTAGTCTTTGTTATCCTTTTTGTCAGCAGGCCTCACAGATTTAGAGCATTTGCTCCACTTTGGTCAAAGCTTTGAGATGTATGCTTGGCACAGCTTGAGGGCAGCTTGATAGCCAGCAGCTGAGGAGTCGGACATGAGCCCAGCTACTGCAGCTGGGAAGATGGCTCCAGATTGAGCATCTGGGTCATTTCAGCTGCCAGACGTGCTCCATCTATGGTCATTGTAGCTGCTGATGCGGCTGGGGAGAAGACAGGAGCACAGCAAACTTTACAGAGGGAGCTGAAAGCAGAATCTTAATTTGACTGGAGGAGGATGCTCTGCATGAGTGGCTTATGGAGTATGAAGTGCAAGAGGCGGCGATAAAGTCTGATCCAAAGAGGAGTTAAACACGTAGGAATTAAAATTTGGCTTTGTTCTAACAAAAGGAACATTCTCCATTAGTGGCACTGAGCACAATACTACTTGCATGTGGGTTAATAGTAACAGCTGCCCATTTTTTGAGTGCAGATGTCCTGAAGTTCTAAATCTGCATCTCTGTTTGCAAGTCATTGAGCATTTCCAGTATCTTACTGTAGGAGATTAATTTTCTTAGAAGATATGAATATCAACTTGTAGTATGGATTTGAATGTGGAATGGAAAGCGGAGTTTGTTGCTTCCTCCTTCCTTCACGGTGCTGACTTGCAGAACCTTCCTTGGTAGGAATTTAGTTGGGAAAACAGCATTGCCGAATAATTTGATGTATGTTAATTGGCTCTTGATGAAGTTTAGCCCCTGGAAATGAGTAGCTGCCTTGAAGTGAACAGCTAGGCTCTGTCCAGATGGGAGTTTTGTGATCCTGTCCCTTATTTTACACAGTACAAAGAAGGGTTGACTGAGCAACTGCAAAAAACAACTTTTAAAAATATCTTTCTTCTTTTTAGACAAGTTGGATTTTTCCCCCAAACCATCTGACTCAAGGGTTTTGAAGTGGCAGTGCAAATGTCCCTCAAAAACCAGTTGTTACAAATGGCAGGCTACTGACAAGATAGATGAATCAGGCCTCTGAAGAGTGTGGTAGTGGCTTCAAAATGAGATTCAGAGTTTTGTTTTGGTTTACCATATTTGGTGGTTCTTCTTCTGATGCTTATTCTGTGGATAAGGCTCTTATCACACTTTCAGATATCTGTGAAACTTTTGAGGTTTGCTAGTCGTTTTCTTCTGGAGATCTACTAACTATAAATTAGTCAATGTTTATCAGACTGCAGAAGAAAAATAAACCAAGAAACGTGCTGTATAAAGCCAATTGTAGTGAGGTGTGATTGTCTACTTAAATCTGTGCTTGTAGTTAGAAAAAGAAGGGTATCTGAAAAAGAGCTATTTCCAGCTTGCCCGCCCAAACAGTTGTCTCGGTGTGAAAAGATCTTGTGCGTTCCTGACTTTGTGCCAGGCTTTGGTGAGTAAAGTCTGCAAATGAGTTAGGTGTAAGCTAACTCCATGTAACATATTCCCTGTGGTCCGAAAGGTAGGTGCTAGAGGATGTGGGTCCTACCGAACAATCTCTGCTGTCTTACTTTGTACTTTAATTGCAGTGCAGTATTGAGGTCTGAGATCCCCAAGGACGGTGTCATTTGGGTGTGTGCGGTGTAGTCGCGTAAAGGTGTTGGGATTGCATTGTTTCTTAAGGGGGAAAAAAAAAAAAATACAATCAACCATGAGAAAGTACGTGCTGTTCCTGCTGCTGCTTTGGGAAAGCACTTCTGACTTATTTAATGAAAAATTCTCCTTGCAGAGAGACTGGAGAACTTGTGTGAAACTACAAATGCTTGCTGTTCTCTCGTGAATTCTTTGTGTAAGCATCTGCTGTGTAGCATCGTGAGATACAAAATGTTTTCCGTGTCTTGGAGTATTACTCTTCAAGCCTGTGCCCATTTTAATAGGTATATACCTTCTGGTTATTGCAAATGTTCATACTAATAATTTTTATTAGATGTCAACACATAAATTGCCAAAATCTAATTCGTGCTTGTTATTCTTGCATCTGGGGAAAGCCACTTTACAGTATTGAGTGACTTTAAAGATATGGGCAAACCAGAAGCAGTTCTTGTAGTTTGTAGCGACCAGTTTTCCCTAAAAATTTACGGGTTTGTAGTTAATTTTTTTCAAGAGACGCAGTAGTCTTCATGCACTTGTAGCTACGGTGCTGTGTTCTTACTTTTTCTAACTAGTACCACAGCAGTGACCCGTTACGCAGTACAGCCTGCAGTCATGTGAGCAATTATAAAACTGGCCGGAACGATGCCAGTTTCCCTGTGCTTTTTGGAAGAGCTGAGACCAGGATCAAAAGCAGATGCTATGATTCTTTTAAAAGCTAGATCTTTTTCATGTTGTGTGTTCCTTCAGTAGCTTTTCCTGTTGTTCACAGCCAGAGGGAAGTGGTTCTGCTGAATTCTGTCGGAGAAGGGTTAAGTAGAGCCACAATCTGGTAACTGTAAAGACGATTTGTAGAATGATCTGCCTTGAATGTTAGGAGCTTCTCAAAAGTTTATGTTAAAACTGAAATCCCTCTTTATGTACCATTTGCTATCCAGTGTACTTTTCCATTTTTAAATGCAGCACTTTGCAGAGTCTTAAATTAATTGTATATTATCACAGAACAGTATGTAATGAGGTCTGGGGTTGTTACTGACATTACATCGTTCAGATTCAGGTTTGTATGCCCATAGCATAGCTTTGCACTTGTTCAATTCACTCTTCTCTTTTATTGTCTTAGAGGGTTTCTATTTGATTTTCCATAAATTGCCAAGTAACTTGCATCAATGCATTCTTTGCAGAGAAACCGTAATGCAGGCTGCATGTTTTGGTTGCTTCTGGGGTAGGAATAATACAAAACACCAAACCTAGTTATTAAAGGAGTCATTTCTTGTGTCATGTGGTGGCATGAAGCATCACAATGAGGCAGAAGGCCAAGTTTTGTTTCCAGCCTTGGGTCAGATGCTGTAAGTTGGCCAGGGCACAGGAAGATATTTTAGCATAAGGCTTTTGCTTAGCGGGCACTAAGGAACGTGTCGCTTACTTTGGCTGTTTCATGCTGCCAGATAACAGGATTTTTTCCTAGCCTGTTGTTCACTGCTGCTTTACTTGGTACATCTCTGTCCTGCCTGGTAACAGCTTCTTCTATTCTGGTCCTGTTTTTCTGCCAGCAACCACTTCTAGGGTGGTTTTCTGTAAATGGACAAACCCTTACAGTATTTGCTAGTTAAAGAATGCAGAATTTTTGTCATTAGTAACCTAAACCCGCCATTTGGAGTCTTTGCTTTGGCAACAAAAATCTTGTGGATTAACCACTTTCACCAGCAAGAGGCTTTCTGATGAGCTGTGGGAAGAAGTGTATGCGTGGCGGTAGGTCTACTGTAAACAGCTGGAATTTGCATGTGGTGAATTAGCACCAAATAAAATCCTCCTTTTTTTTGCTTAATTATCCTTGCATACTCAAAGGGATCTATTAAACATTTGTGCAATAGAAATTGGTAAAGCCACGCATTTACAGTAAGTGGGTTTTGATTGTGCGCAGCCTGAGATCTGTCCGCTCAGCTGGTGGCAGGGCCTGTGTAGGTAACCTCATGGTCTATGATCTGATGAAGGGATCGCTCTGTTCCCTGACTCCTGCTCCACGTGTAGTGTTGCTCTGAGCCGGATTGAAGCACTGCAGCCATTGGAAGCCCTTGCTCCAACTCTGAATCTTCAGCTACTTTACGTTAACTTTGTTTGAAAGCTGCTGTTAGGAATCCTACGCTGCTGCAAGCATAAGCAGGTGTAAGATACACTGCATTTCTATTTCACAGGCTTTTTAGTCGTTGATTTTCAATGCAGAGGTTGTAAAAGGTAAAGTGTTTCTGACAACTGCTTGAAGTTCTTCTTTCTCTGAAGATGACACGAGGGCTAATGGGTTCCTTGCAGCTGATGTTGCAGCTCTTTGAGATTTAGGCTGAGGTTTCTAAAAGCCCTTTTCAGCTGGAAATCTAGTGATGTTTTTCAGAGTGTCTAAGCAGGTGAGGCATCTAGCTTCCAATGATTTCTTTTCAGCAGTGATGCTTCTCAGAATGTAAAGAAGAAGTATTTATGAACGAGCATGATTTGGGGGTTCCTTTTTTTTAATCTAAATCTTGAATTTAGTTTTCAAAAGAATGGGGAATATTAGAAGAGAACTGGCGTGGATTTTAATGACAAGTTCTACCAACCCCCTTCAGTTCTTGAAAGAATGAGAAAGAAAACAGGTCTTCTCAGCCTTTTCCTCCTCTGTTTGCTATTTACATACTCTCTTGAACAGAATCAGTTGCAGGAACAAAGCTCCGCTCTTGCTGCTAATTAGTAATTTCAGACAATAGAAATCTAACAGTCAGAAAAAATACTGCCTCCCAACTTCTTCATGCTCCAGCTTCTCTTCCTTTTGAGCCAAGGGGTTATCACAACCGCTTACGGATTGATTTTTGGGTGCTATCATGACATTAGTGTCAGAGAATGAGCAGTGAACGTTAGGCACCCACATAATGTTTTATGTGCCTAAAACAACTTGTGTGAGTCCTTTGAGGAAGGAGCATGGCTGAAATAGGCTACAGGGAGAGAGAGCACTGGAACAGGCTGCCCAGAGAGGTTGTGGAGTCTCCTTCTCTGGAGACATTCAAGACCCGCCTGGACTCATTCCTGTGTGACCTAGTCTAGGTGATCCTGCTCTGGCAGGGGGGATTGGACTAGATGATCTTTCACGGTCCCTTCCAACCCTTACCATTCTGTGATTCTGTGAAAGCAGATTTGAATGACGCTGCGGATTCTAAAACACACTCAGGATGCTTCTAGGAAAATGACAGTGTCTGTGAAGAGTGAGATCTATGATAAGCATGTATATTGCTTAGAGTAGGAGACAGAAGAAACTTGGAGAATTTAATTTATTCAGTACTAGAAATATGAGGTTTTTAAAGTGGTCAATTTTGCTTTTAAAAAGGAGGGAGTATATAGTGGAGGGAAGATGCTGTTAATTTCATAGAAATGGTTTTCCTGATACCATCTTTTTTTATTTCTTTAAACAAAAGCATTAATTGGAACTGAGGAAGAAGTCTTTCTCTTTCTCAGAGACTTGGCATTTGATTTTTGGCTAAGACTGAAAGCTATTGTTGCCTAAGTTGACACTAAACTGGCAAATCTATGAACTGAAGCCAGTATTGTTACTTGGATCTAAATTTGTAAGGACATTTGGTTGTCTTAGGATAAAAGTTGAGCATATAGTTTACCTCGGGCAGAGTTATGCTCCAAAGATTATTTGCAGAGGCTTACAGCTGAAAACGTTGCTGAGCTTATTGACACATGACATTTAAAGTAGCATGCCGATGGAAGGGAAGAATAATGGCAAATGATGATGAATGTGTCAGATGATCATACAGTAGGCACAGTCTTCACCCGCAGGCTCACTGCTTTTTGGCAAAGGACAGAGCTTTTCTGCAGCAGGAGCGAACATTACGGGGAGGAACGTTTCCAGTGAGGACTCTGATTTTGAAATATTGCTTTTATTGTGTTTTTAGAGAATGAACAGTTTCAGTGACAGGTAAGACTGGGCTTGGCTATGGCTGGTATCAGTTTGACTTAGAGTTCATTTCATTCAGAGCAGTGCAAACTCACGGGCACCTGGCTCAACTTACAATTGATTTACATTGAAATTAGGAATTAAAATCTAAAAATCAACCTGAATAATTAAATCAGTCTAAACAAAAGCAGTGCCCATACAGCAGCTTATCCTGTTTAAGTAAAGCAGTGTGCTGAGGCTTGCTTGCCCACAAAGCTTGCTTTCTTTTAACTAACACTCCATGTAAGCTTTTGGCTGCTGACAGGGGAGGAGAGCAACTGTCTCTGCCTTCTTTGTGGAAGGAAGTTCTTTTGGAGAACTTGCTGGGATCTGCTGAGGAATAGAGAGGGAAGTAACAGAATTTGAAATTTGGCAACTGGATATCCAGCATACGTTAAAGGATTTTAGATACCTTTGAATAGAACTGATTTCAAGATACGAATTAGGAAGGACAATCTTCAACCTCAGCTGGTGTATGCTCTGAAGAACTTCTGTCATGTCTATAAATTACCTAATTTAAATAAGTATTGGTGGTAATGTCTGAAAAAAATTGGATTAATCCTGTTAAGGGACAGGTGAAAGGAGTAAAGTGCTGCCTAGTCTTCAGTGTTCAGTAATTGTGGTAGTGGTGGGTAGTTGACGTTTCCATTTCGTCTTTTCTGTGAGCTGTTACTTCTGCTTAGTTATGACCTTCGACCTAAGTGTAAGTCTCTCCATACTTCCATGGGATCATGGGAGGGTAATGCTATAACAGTGCACAACAGAAAATAATTCAGAAAATACTTAAATCCACACCCATCAACTTTCTCTGTTCTCGTACTATTCCCTGACTTGTCACCTCCGGAAGTGAGGTAACACCCAAACCAAAATGACAAGGAGATAAGTGAGTGAGATAGCTGTTGGAGTAAGGTGACCTGAAGAATTCTTCCTATATTGGTTGATAAATACACTATATTCCATGATAATATAATTGTGTGGTAGCAGTTACAATAACTATACCCACAGGGTAGCTGTATGCATCTCGTTTAATATATTCCTTAATTCTTCTGTCTGTGGTTTACATTAGTTATCATCGTAGCTGATACTCACAACATACCTGTGAGCTAAGGAAATACCATCCGTGGAGTACATTTGGGGAACAGATATACAGGGAAATACTTCCTTAAATTTACTTGAAAATACTCCTCACCCATTCTTCCTTCAAATGGTCTTTTATTTCCAGACTGGACTCAATGAATATATAGTATAGGTGTTAGACTTGTGCTAGATTTAAGTTCATCTTTTTATGTTCATGGGAAATCCAGCATCAGGTCATTGGAAAGGGGAGACTGTTTCCCAGCCGGCAGGAAGCCACGACTGCCCATGAGGACAGGCCAAGAACAGAGGAGTCAGTCAGACACAAGAGAGAAGTGGAAGGATGGAGAAAACCTAGAGCAGGAGTGAAATCAAACAGACCAGAGGAAGAAGGGAACAAATTGCTTGGTTATTGAGGAATTGCTTGCTATTCTATTTCAGTAAATTCACGTGTTAACCCCAAACAAACAAGTAGGGGAGTAACTGCTTTAGCATACCAGCACAGACAGAACTAGACTGCTCGGTGGTGGTGAACTGAGTGCTGGGAGTGGTTTTAGTTCTGAGTCATGCAGATATACCAGTCCCACAGAAAAGGAAACTTTTAAGACCATATGTCAATATCTTCCTTACAAAATCTGAATTTTCAAACAGTGACTGAAAGCACTCATTGTTAAACTTGTTGAGGGACCTTAGATTAAGATGGTTTTGATGGTGAATTCTTTCAGGACATTGTACTAATAAGTTGAGTAAATTTTGAGCTAGCAGGTTTTTACAGGAAAAAAGCAATGGCCGTTCTGCCACATAGTTTGTTTGCAAATATTATTAGTGTCTATCTAACTTAGGATTGAGCGGAGAGGAAGAGTCTGTTGCTGATGATGTTAGTCTAGTTATGACAAAATAAAAGAGATTTCACAGAAGAGTAAGAAGGAAACATTTCAGGGTAGCAAAAGCAACAACTAGGTTTCAAGAATCTCACCCATCGTGGGCTTTGAAACTTCATCTCAGTCAAGTGGTGTAGCTGCTGCCATGTTCTTTTGTGTGCTGTTGCCTCTTCTATTACTTAGCACCTCGCTTTCACAGGCAGATGCTGAGAAAAACTAACCCTTATTTTAGCGTTTTGTTGTGTTCAGATCTGAGTCCTTGTTTCTGTGGCTTCTTGTGTTCTCCATGTCTTAAAAGAAGACACAGAGGTGGTCCTACCTCAGCCTAACCATATACTGCAGGATCTTTTAGCCAGTTTTCTTAGTCCAATTCAAAGAGCTGCCTCTTCAAATAAGTGTCTTGACCACCATTAAGTTGTGGAGTATGTTATTTTTCTTACTCTCCTAAAGATGTTATTTTGTTGTGGTTACCTTTTCTCAGCACAGCGAACAGGACAGACCAGTGCTTGGGTGAGTTGCTCTTCTGGTGTGAGGCAGGGGGAGATTCTTCTCCTAGCTCTGCTGGTTCATGTTGGTTTTCCATAGCTGAGAGGGATTAATAAGCCTGTCACTTTATTGTTTTTGTTGGATTTCTGGGAGATGGGATGGGTGAGTTTATCAAAATGTGTGTTGTAGAACATCATTCACAGGTAGAAAACCTTATTATCCCAGACCAGGTAAGCTGTGACTATTATTTCAGCCAAGCAGATGCCACTTCTGTGGCTGAGGGAAGTTACAGTTGTTGCAGGAGGAGTGAGAAGGCAGCATTTAAAGGCCATGACCTGAAGGTATGAGTATTTACCTGGGAGGGCAGGAAACAGAATTTGACCTGGCTGAAAGCTGGTGGTTAAAAGGTTCATTTCTCATATTTCTGGCAGATATGTCCCTTCTGGGGCTCCAGATGCTTGTTTGCTTGCTTGCTTTCTAAAGCTGATCTTTGTATCCGTGAGGAGACTCAGCATAAATTCACAGATTAATCCAGAGGTTCTCTTCCTGGCCTGTCATGTGGAAAAATGGATGTGTTTGGGCACACTTTCTAAGTTTTTGGCTTCATCTCAGAACGTTTGTGTTTACAGCCAGCCATTTTCCTGTTACAGCTGCTCTCCTTTTGGCTAACATCCTTCTTAGACCAGTAGTTTTGTCCCTGGCTTGACTTAAGAGAAATGTGTTTGTAGCTGACAGGCTTCTGGCGATTTGTGGAGTCGCTTCTTTCCCCCATAACGTTCCACTTTGCGTTGTGTTCTTATGCTGGTGGCACGTCAGCCACCTTGTGAATGCAAGGGAACAACGGGCAGTTGTGTTATTGGAGATGTTAGCGGGCATTTCTTAGTCTCTGCAGTGTCCTTCATTTTCTGCCTGTCTTATTTTAGCCTAATTAGCCA
Source organism: Coracias cyanogaster (assembly GCA_033124195.1). Lineage (NCBI taxonomy): Eukaryota > Metazoa > Chordata > Aves > Coraciiformes > Coraciidae > Coracias > Coracias cyanogaster. The sequence continues at coordinate 1,899 of JAVSBS010007173.1, read as the reverse complement.
CCATGTAGATCAGAGCAGGAGGCCATCAGGAAACAGGGAATGGTTGCTTCAAAGCCTTGTGCACGGTGGTGGTTTCAGAGGAGTGCAGATGACTGATGCTTTGGATTCTGCTGTCCTACAGCCTGGAGGAAGGATTGGGTCCTTCAGGTCCCACATTTGCTGCAAATTGACATAGGCGTCGAGGTGTCACTTGTACAACAAAGTTCCTGCCTTATCTGCTAGCTAATCCACAGCGGAAACTACAACAGAAGATAATTCTCTAGAGCTGGTGAGTTCCTCCAAGCACAACTAGTGAATCCATCATCACTTGCTGTGTAAGAAGTCAAAGTTAGCTGGGAGCATTGTTCTTTTATGTAACAAAGGGGAAATGGCTCCGGTCCAGGTGATCCAGAAGCCCGAGGAGTCGGACCATCCTGTGATGTTGGCCTGATTCGCCGCAGATAATCCTGGCACAACTGCCCTGTTGTGTGTCTTTTGTCCTTTGCTGGTTTTTGGGGGAGGAGAAGGGGAAGGACATGTGTTTCCTAGCTACCAGGACATCTCCTGTGTTTATGAATGAGACTACCTGTACCGTGACCTGTGCAGAACTGGTTTTGGCACATGCATGGTATGAAGTATGGAGGAGAGAGTGGGTTTGTGAATGCTTGTACAGAAGCGTCTGGATAATTAACTCAGCCACTAGGTAGGAGCATTTAAATCCTTTAAGACATTTTCTGTGGGAAATAGAGGGTAATCATCTCCTCGTCTCTCTTGAGTGCCCATGGTTTGATGCTGACTTCTGCCTAAACTGCACATCAGGAATTAAGGTGTCTTTTTTTGAGTCTTACCTGGAATGATTTGGTTCTGGTATCACGAAGGTTGAAACCTTGTCTTGCTACCAGCATCATCATCGCTAGGCCTTTTTCACTAGCTCCTCTGTCTCCACTGACAAGCTGGTGCAGTACAATGAGGGCCCAGCTCAATTTGCTCCTCAGTCCCTCAGGAACAAGTGCCAGTTAGTGCGGGGGGCAGGAGCGGACACCGACCCAAGTCACAGGGGGCATTCTAGGACAGCACCATTACTGGCGCTTCAGGTGCTCTCATGGGCACATCCTAAGCCTTGCATGTTAGTTGACCTTTCCCTTAGTTGCTGTATGGGAAGAGTCTTTGGTCAATGAATGAGCCCGACACATGGTGCTTGCTCACTGTATGGTAACAGCAGAGATGGTATTTTTAGCTCCCAAACTCTTTTTCTCCTTCACTACTAGAGTTGAAAGACCTTTCATCCTTAAGACAGGCCGTTCACCGCATAGTACAGTTGGGACAACGTGCTACATAAGGCTAACCACCTCTATTAGGAGCAATTTTTTTTATTTTTTTGCAAAATAGGTAAGTGGCTTTTTAAATAGCCATTAAAAAAATCTGAATAAAGTTGTAATGTTTTAAAAAGTTTTAAAAAGAACTGTTATCTTTGGAACATGTAATTTACAGAACTCGCTGCAGTAATCCTTGATTTAGAACAATGACCGCAGTAAAGCACTTGCTTTTTTTTCTTTTTAAAAACAAAACCAAACCCCAAACCAAAAACCAGACAGGTTTCCAGCAAAGACTGGGATAATTGACTGGAAAGGAAGTAAAGCCAAGTGTTGCAAAATTCCAGTATACAGTTGCTGTTCTCCCAGAGATCTTTTCTCCTGCCATCTGAGAGCATTCCCTTGCCTGGTCACTTGTTTTGCCTTTTTTTTTAACTGTACTGAGTTTGTGTGGCAAGGTTTTGGTAGTGGGGGAGCTACAGGGATGGCTTTTGTGAGAAGCTGCTAGAAGCTTCCTCTGTGTCCAATAGAGCCAATGCCAATTGTCTCCAAGAGAGACCCGCTGCTGTCCTAGGCTGAGCTCATCACTGATGATGGTAGCGCTTCT
>JAVSBS010007172.1:0-17623 GCA_033124195.1 Coracias cyanogaster | reverse complement strand
AACAGAGGAGGAGCAGAACCTCCCTTGACCTTCTGACCACACTCTTCTTAATGCTCCCCAGGAGACCATTGGCCTTCTTAGCCATAAGGGCCCATTGGTGGCTCATGGGGAACTTGTCCACCAGGACTCCCAGGTCCTTCTTCATGGAGCTGCTTTCCAGCAGGTCAACCCCTAACCTGTTCTAGCACATGGGGATTGTTCCTCCCCAGGTGCGGGATCCTACACTTGCTCTTGCTGAAATAATGCTTTCTTGTCCAACTGGAACTAATGAAAGCTCTGGTTCAGCTGGAGCTCGGTTCACCTCCAAAGTGGTGCTGGAGCTGCCTACTCTGCATCAGATTTCCAGCTACAATCTCCACAGAATTGCAGATTCTGAAGAATTTTGATTGGGAAATGTCAAAACAAAACGTTGGTTTAAAAAAAAGAGAGAGAAACATTTCACTCTCAGATGTTGATCTTTTCACTGTTTTGAAATGACAATCAAAAATGTTGTATTTAAAGTTCTCCCTTTCAGAAGAAAACCTGAATAAATAGTCAAAGCTAACATTTGCTGACAAAGAAAAATTATTTCAACTAGCCTAAGAGCGATGGGGTTTTGCAGGGCCAAAATATTTCAACAACTTCTTCCTCTTTAGCTGGAAACCGGGACCACCTTCCTCAGCCTTAGCCAGCCTGGAAGCACTCGGCAAATACAAATTAATTCAACCTTTTGCCAGTGGAGCAAGGAAGAGGGGCAAAAGCAATTAAGTGACACGCTTACGATGAAGTAGGATGTCTGTTGACAGAACTGCAGATAACTCATGGCTTCAGTCCTGCCTGGTCACAGGTTCCCCTGCTGAGATACTTGGCTGTGAACGCTGGTGATGCTCAGCAGCTGTACCCATCCCTGAGCATCCTCAGCTCCCACATCAAACCTCACCGGACAGAGAAGAGCTTTAGCAGCAGGAGCGAAATATTCCAGAGGCTGCCTGCCATAAAACACGCTTTAAAATCTCAGTCTGGCATATCCATTCGTTTCTGCAATGTGGTCATCCTGACTACACACCCAACAGCTTTTCTTTAACCTCCACTTCGAAAAGGGAAAGGAAAAAAAAAAAAAGAGAACACCACCCAAGAAAAATGTTTTCTTTATGAAGCCATCCAAACTTTTCATTATCTTTCTTTTTCAGGGAAAACTAATAACGGCAAACCACAGAAAGATGCACTACACGGTCTTGTCCTCCCCGATGTTACTGAGAGCAGAGAAACATGAAACTAAATAAAGATGTTTACTGACAGACTAATAAACAAATGGGCCCATTTTGATGTAACCTTGATGAATGGAGCATCCAGGTGTTTTCAATAATGGCCATAAGCACTACAACTCAAAGTATTTCTGATTCAAGTATAATGCATTATTAGGCCATTAGAGGCTGAGTATAGAGGGCCATTTGTGCTCAGCCCTATCAATAATGCTCCTTCCCAGCCTACATTTAGGCCAAGGGAATTAGTCATAGGGATATTCTATTTAATAAAAACCTAAAGAAGACGCATCAAGAATCGCATTACATTTTAACAGGGTTACAGTAGTCCAGGAGGACCACAAGTTTAATTTTCATAAGAGCATTCATTCCTCAATTATGTCAAACATGAAAATGTAAATGGCAAATTTAATGCTAACAATATCCCTCAAAGCACATTGGCAGGTAGCAACCATTATGTTGAGTGAATGCTGGCTGCATAACAAGCAGCCCCAAACTAGACAGCAGGGGATTAAAATTGCCAAGCCGAGCGCTGCTGATTACAGCCGCACGCTGCCGAAAACATCCTTTGTAATATGCATGCGGGCTAAGGGCGGATTCTTTCCTCCTGAAGAATTCGCTGACCATGCAAGAATCGCTATTAATATTGGCCAAAGGTGGTAGCCATGAGATGTGATACCCACACTGTGGGTCCTTCCAAGCACAACGAGGTAAATTCATGTCCAGATGTAGTTCCATCAAGGAGGAGGAGGGAGTTGCACGCACAAATGGACTTCATGGGCTACTCCTCACACAAGAAGGAGTGCCTAAAAATGGGGAGGAGAAAGAGTGGGTGGAGGTTGGATGCTCACATCTTGCTTCACGAATGCAACCTGCAGCCTTGCCAGATGATACAAGGTGAAAAGAATATTCTGTGACCAAGTCAGACTATAATAACTCTAAGGTACCTCTCCACTACATGAAGGAAACCTATTGCTTTGGTAAGCACCCAAACAAAAGTGCAATAGAAATGAGGGGATAACACCATGGGTTACATCCTATCCCTTCTGCATACGGCTCAAACCTCTGCCTTTGTGCAAGTGCTTGGCTTCCATGCCATGGTAGGCCATGCCAAGGCCAGGTTGGATGGGGCCTTGAGCAACCTGCTTTAGTGGGAGGTGTCCCTGCCATTGTAGGAGGTTGGAACTAGATGATCTTTGAGGTCCCTTCCAACCCAAACCATTCTATGATATGGGTAGTTCTTGCTTTACGCTACAGCAAAACCAATTCTGTTCAGTGATTTTACTTCTCAGCTCAGTCTCTTCTAAGTCACTGCACTTTCCTCTATTTCTCCAGCCATCCCAATCCTAGTGCCATGGTTGCTGACAGATAAAACATACAGGCTTTACCAACCAGCTCGCTATCCACAGGGACCGGCACCACCCCTGTCACACAAAATAAGTTTCTGATGCCGAGCTGTCTCACAAGAGACAGTTACTTCTAAAGCTTATGCTGCAGCACGAGGAAGAAATTTGGATTAAGCAAACTACCGGTAGGGTTTTACTGCTGGTGGATTTCTTCTCTTCACAAGTCAGCAATAACAAGGAATGAGGCATAATAGCACAAAGTGGGGTTTCAGAGATGTTAAAACGCACACACTTATCTGATTTAACCTCTTTATCTCTCAGATGCCTTCCTGCTAAGAGGAGGAATGATTTTGCATCTTGGCCAATAAAAGTGATGTTTTGCTCTGGATTATACCAGCTCAGAAAGCAATTTCCAACACATCCTTCCACTTGCTAAGCGAGCACAGCCACCCTCAGCACACACTTGGAATATATGGAATTGAAGATAAGAGATAGACATCAGGGAGCAGAGACAGGAAAAAAAAAATGAAACATAGCTGAGGAAGTTACTTAGTGAATGGAAATATTTTAGGAGAGATTCGTGTTTGACAGTCCAGTCATATGAAGCTAAACTATTTTGTACGGACACTTCAGAAGGAGTGAATGAAGCTTTGAGAGGCTTCCTCAAATTTCTGGAGCCAGAGAGAAATCTGCTATGTCTTTATTTTTTCTTGGTGTAACGGAATATTTCAAGGGAGCTCAGTTTTCCAGTGCTGTAGAAGAGTTTGAGCTTTCTTTAATAGGCTGTAATAGCAGTTACACTTTATAAAGCGTACACGCTCTAAACCCAGCAGATGTGTTTTCATGATGATTGGTTCTTGTTATTTCAGTCCCCATGCCCCAGCTTTCCTCCAAGGATCGCTGCAGGAACCAGCCCAGAACAAGTGCTACAGCGTGAGACCCTCTCTAGCCAGAGGCTGTTGTGTCAGCACCGGGAAAGACTCAGCTTTCATCAGCCCAAAATGAGGATCGGTTCTCACTACAGTTCTGAATTCCAGCAAAAAATAGGTTGTTTCACAGTGGCTTGATGAAACCCCACAGCAACCAAATTCTTAAGTATTGAGCCAGCACCACCAAAGGCAGGTCAACACATCTTGACCTTGACTCCCAAATGCAAGCGCCCACCTCTGAGCTCAGTTTTCACGAATTAGGAATTCTTCATTTGGAGGCAGCCGTGTTTTCTTTTCTGAGGTGGGTTATTTTAAGCCCATGTCAGATGCTGTCAGTCACCAGCCTAGGAGAACTGCTCAGACCCCTGGCTTCGCTCTCGGCATCCCACAAGGAACTTCACACAAGCAGTCCACAGCCATATTGGCATATGGCTATCACCACTCCGCTCCCTGGACGGCTTAGAATAATAAACTGGTAATTGAACGGCGAGTTCAGCGCTGCTGTTTGCAGGGAGCCATGACTGCTGAATGATGACCACAGCAGGCAGCGCTAGGGAGGTGCTGAAAGAGTCTATTAGTCTGCTTAGTCTGAGGCAGTACGAGTGTTAAGGCAAACTCTCCGCAAACAAATACCCTGTGCAGATAACACAAGAAGAGCAGCAGCAACTCAGGGGGGCTGTTTTCTCTTGGGGGGTTGTTGTCAGAGAAGCATCATGCTTGAACGTGGGAGAACCACAGAGAACTAGGTGACCAGCACTGGAAATACAGGTGGGGAAGGAGTTGTTCTTGCAACTCTCGTTGTACATCTTGTGATGGGGGAAAGGCAAGGCAAGAGGAAGGCTACTGCTGCTTGCTAGCAAGGAGTCACATCCATCCTGTAATGTGATGTGCCTCTGAGACAACTGGGGTTGTTCAGCCTGGAGAGAAGGCTTCAGAGAGAACTTATTGCAGCCTTTCAGTATTTAAAAGGGGACTATAAGAAAGATGTGGACAGTCTTTTCAGCAGGGCCAGTTGCGACAGGACAAGGGATGATGGTTTTGAGCTAAAAGAGGGGAGATTCAGACTAGAGAGAAGGAAGAAATGTTTTACATTGAGAGTGGTGAAAGCCTGGCCCAGGTTGCCCAGAAAGGTGGTCACTGCCACATCCCTGGAACCATTGCAGGTGAGGTTGGTCGGGGCTCTGAGCAACCCGCTCTAGTTGCAGATGTCCCTCTCAGTGCAGGGGGGTTGGACTAGATCACCTTTGAAGGTCCCTTCCAAACCAAATCACTCCATGACTCATTCCCCAGGACTTAAAATGACCCATTAGATACAAGTCATGCTCAGGAAAAGACAAGGATAACCACATTCAGACATCAGAGAAACAAGCAGGTCTAATCTACACTGATATCATCCCACCAGCAACCCCGTGAGATGTCCTCTCAGCCCCTGCTACAGCAGCTGTAAGGCTCACAAAGCCATTCCCAGCTAGGGGAGCAGCAAGACCCAGCCTCAACATCCATCCTTGCTTCACCAGGCTCTCAACACTGGTGCTTCAGCAAAGTAGTGGTTCGTGATGGGTCCTCAAGACAACAGGCCCTTTGAGCAGCCCCTTGTGGGACCACAACACATGGCATGAGGCAGAGGGATATGATTTACGGTCCACTCTCTCAATAAGCAGGGCTAAAACAGTGTTTGCTGTGGATAGGATCTACCAGTTTTGGTCATGAATGGCTCTTTAAAGATGACTTGGAAGGATTGTGGGTTCCTCTGAACCGCCTATGGCGGTGCAAGACTCCTGCCACAGAAAAATCCGTATAGATAACTTTCAAACCTCCGTAAGTATCTAACCCTCAAGCAATACTTTGTAAAACGTACTATAAACACTTTAGTTTTAACTAACACTACAAGATGCTTTACCATATCCAAGTTGGTGTCTTCAAGCAGATTCTCTCCTCTCTTACCTCTTCATTGTCTCATGAAGAAGCATCATTTGAAAGCTTGGGATTGACCTTGTTTGTGTTTATCAGCTCTCCTGTTACCATGGCTCTGTTACATGGAAAAGAGTTCAGGTCACCTTGCTCCCAGTTGTTTTGACATGAAAGCAACTGTCAAACCAGGACAGCAACACGACACCAAACACCACTTTGAAAAAAAAGAGGCTTGAAAACAGAAGCTTTTAAAAGAGAAAATAGCACAAAAGTATCCTTGGGATCTGAAGGAAGAGGTTCAATGAAATGACATCTGTCACCTCCAGTGAAGATTTTAATTGGGAACCACAGGGACTCAAAGAAAGGGGAAAGGCTGGAGGTGCCTGCAAGGACACAGCATCATGTCTATGCTTCAGAGGACAAACCAGCACCAGGGAATCCAATATCCTAGTGAAAGGTGCTCAGACGCTGCTCCTGAGGATTGGATCCTTCTCCTTTCCTTTTTTCCCTTCAAGATTAGAGGGGAAGGACACCTCAGCGTGCAGAAGTCCCCGCACAAGGGGTAGCAGCAGGCATCTCAAAGCAGAACCAGCTTCCCCCAGGCTGGTGTATCTGCTGTGTCCCTCCAGGCACAGGCGAGGCACTGCTCTTCTCAAAACAACCATCTGAAAATGCTACTACTGCCGTTAGAAGTGCCTCTCCAACCAGAGTAACCCCTCTCTGCCCAAACTCAGCCAAGCTCCTGCACTCGGGGGTCATTTCTCCGCAGCCAGCCCGCTCTGTCAGCCTGCATTAGGGTCTGGCAGATCTGGAGGGCAGGATTTAAGGCGCTGCCTTGTGATTCTGCCCGCTGAGGATGTCCAGTGGCATAAGCTCATCATATGACTGCATGCTGTGCACATTGGGGTAACCATGTGGAAGAGCTAATTACCAGGCAGGAAATGAGAGCACGAGCTTGGAGGAAGCAATCTTTCAGCACACAGCAAAGCCAATCACACAGTCTTTAGCAGCCGTGCCTGAAGTAGCAAGTAAGCTGGCTGCTGAAGGAGGTCCTGGCTTAAACATCTCTCCTCCCCTCTCCATTTCCTCTCAACTTTCTGCTGTCGCTGTAGCACAGCTCAGTTGAAGTCTAGGCAATGTTGTCTGAGCGAGATGGAAACCTCCCTGCATTAACAGTTCAGCAGGACACTTAACCATGTGCTTAAATTTAAGCATATGGATAATCTTAGCGACTTCAACAGGATGGCTGGCATGCTTTTTATTAAGGAACATGAAGGAGAACCTCGCTGAGTCAGATCCAGAAGGTTCATACTTTCTCCTAGATCAAAGGCAGTGAACCAGCTCCTACGGCAGGACCCACACGGCTGCAGTTTATTTGCTTTACGCTGTGTTTGAGTGGGATGAAGTACAGTCTGGAAGCCCAATTAAGCTCTCTCCTTCTTGTGATCGGTTGTGAGCTCTTTCTTTCTGAGCATGCCAGCAGAACAAGTTGGTTTTTGACAGCGCAGAGATTGGCAGGTGAAACGCTGGGATTGTTTGCAAGTCGCTATTGCACTGAAATACTGAAATCACAGTCTGCAATGCAGCTTCGTAAGGTGTTAAGTGAGTTGGAATAATGTTTTCATTGGCACCAGGACACCTCTGCGTCCCCCCTCCCCAGGATTTAGCAAGATGGAATAACTAACTGCCAGATGGTGATTCCTTCTGACTTGTGAATCTGCATTTACTACTACTGTTCGCTTTGAAATCTCTGTGAATAGTAAAAAGTCTTTGAAATATCTCCCCCCTGGCCTGCTTACCCCCTCCAAATTATCATCAAAGCCAGGAGTGCAAGCATCACCCTCCCTAGCTGATGGAGCAGCTCTGGAAATAATGTCACAGTCACATGAAAATAGGCTCAAGTGTAGATGGCTGTAAATAATATCTTAATAAAAGTTTGATAACTCTGCAAACACCACTTCAGGCCAAAGGGTGAAAACATGGAGAGCTGGCAGATGCTGCAGGGATCTCAGTGGATCAGCTGTGGCTTGAGGAGATCAAAGCACTCACAGTCTGCAGGGTAGTAAATATAGACAGCGTGAGCCAACAGCACCCATCTCAGTGAAAGGCAGAGTAGCAACTACAACACGGACAAGACCTGATCCCAAGGACAGAGGCAGCACTTGGGAAGTGATTGTTTGGATCCTTTGGTCTCCATCATCAGGCAGGTGGCTATATCCAGACCTCACAGGGACAGAGGCAACACTTGGTAGGTGATGCTTTGGTCTCCAGCATCAGTCAGGTAGCTACCAGGACCTGTGAGAACGTGACCTGGAGCAGAGCACGGGCTTACGGCAGAGCTTGCCGCTCACTCCACCACCATGCCAGAAGCACTGCAGAACCCAGCTAATCCCTAAACATAACCAGAAGTAAAAGCCACACAACCTATTTTGGACAAAATATCAACAAGGATCAGGATTGTCAAGTCAAAGGTTGTTGCGCTGGATGGTCACTCTTTTGGTGCTATTTCACTTTAACCTTTATCACCCTCGTTTGCACGGATCAGCCAAATAACCAGAACCAGGGAAAGTTTTTCCACTAACACACCCATAAATGTATCTTTCCTCTGAAGCAATGGAAAACTTTTAAGGCACTTAGATGCCATGATGATGAGTATGGCATTAAAAAATGTAGATAGATAAGATAAGGCAGGGGATTGTCTGGCAGGAGTCAGCAGCTGTAATTTGACAGGATGATAATTTCCCTGGTGAATGCCAGGATAGGGGCAATGTGGCTCTCACATCTTCCATTAGCAGGGCAACCAGTACAAAATACTCCTCTAAAAAAGCCCTGTAAAAGTCACCCTGTCTCTCTAGCCAGTGTCTAGAGCCACCGAGAAAGTCAAACACTCCACTCTTAAATGGGAGGCTAAGTAGCGAAAGGGGCAGCACCAAGTGTTGACAGCTCATCAGCGCTCAGACGCCAAGGGAGAGCGAGATCAGAGCTTGGATTAGGACAGTGCAGTAAAAACACAGCGCCGAGGAATACACGAGATCATTAAGCACAAATTTCAGAGAGGTAAAGCAAAAAAAAGAATTTTGCTTGTGTGTCCGCTTCCTTCCCTCTAGCTCTGATGATTCATAGGAAAGAAAATGTCCTTGTGAAGCCATCACTTGAAACCAATTGAAAAAGTCTCCTCCATCAGATGAGCATGAGGTGACACCAGCATGTGGGAATGAAGCACAAGTGCAGGAAAGTAACACAATGCTTTGGAAGAAACACTGTTTCCCACCTCACATACCACACACGTTCCTCAAAACCAGCTTCTACGTTCATGCCATGTGTGGCTGCGTCACTGTGAGATAAATTTCACCCTTTAAAAACACACACACTCTTTAAATGTTTTTAATAACTCCAGCAGAGCTTTTTTACTCCTAGGTGTAACACTAAGGAGTCCCCTCAAGTGTAGTCATCCACAAGCAACAGAGCAAATCTGGAATTTGCTGTTACTGTAATTAATAAGTGATGCTATGAACATCACTGCGAATTGCTACGCCCTCCCCCTTCCTCCATGTGTTTCAGAAAACACAAACTCCTTTCTCCTACAAGGTTTCTTGACTCGCTGCAGGAACGGCAGCTCTGCAGTCCCAGCCGTGGTCTATGCAGGAATGCAATCCAGGCAGCAAAACCCAGGATGCGCCCATCCCTCAGTATGAAAGTGAGTATAAAGGAACAACCTTCCTACAACTCACGAAGGCAGAACAAGACAAATATTTCTATTTTTCCTTTCCTACGCAACCACTGGGTGAGGCATTTTCTAGAGGAAGTTCACAAAAAGATACAGAATTGCTTTTAGAGGCCTTGAACAAATTTCAAGTGCTACTGCTAAAGGTTCAAAGGCACAGAGTTAACCACAAGCTCTGTCCTCCACATTACCTCACCACAACACATGAACCTGCACACATTGCAAGCCCTGGCAGCTTCTTTAGCCATTAATATTTTTTATTTTTCCAAGTTTTCCCCCTTTACTTTGTTTTTGGGTACAGGGAAGAGTCCTGACCCCCTGCAGCAGGGAGCATCTGTGCTTATTTCTCTGGTGCCATCTTGACACAACAATGTTCTACAGTCTCCTGCGGCCCCACTGTGCTGTGGAAGTGGAGAGCAGGGAAGTCCCCATCATCTTGATATCTCGGGTGGTACCCATGGTGCTTCAGCTGAGCTTCACCCAGCGTCTGCACCCATCCCACCATCTCAGGCAGCCACACATATAGAGTTAAATAGGAAACAGAGGTACCAAGTTGAAGGATCTGTAAATAAAATTAAGTCACAGAACCCTCAGAGCTAGCATCAGCATCCTAGAGCACGACGACAGATGCTGTTTGAAGCTCCAAATTAATTTCTGCAAAATAAATGCAGATATAAAATAGAAATCCTTCCACGATAGAATTGAGGCAGAGCTTGCAGTGGAAGCAGAGCAGAATAACCAGAAAGCAGCTGGGAGTTTTATTTGTATGCATACATATTTCTATACATATATTGGCAAGCATTTTACATTAGCAAGAGGTTTTACTATAGAAAAAAAATCCTATCTTACTGGGGTAGAAAGGTCAAGGTATTTTAAATTAATTTTTCCACAATTTGTGTCTGACAAACTGATGCTGTCTAGGTAAGTACTGCTATCTTGGGATGAGCTCAGGGCCAGCAAAACAAGGTGATAAGGAAGGGACATCATCTCAAAACCAATAAATCTCCTTCCCAGATGGCATTTTTATCTAAGAGTGCCAAAAGAAGCTAGACAGGAAATTTGTAGACCTATATCATGGTAAACTCATTAAGAGTAAGTGTGTTTCTGAAAGACTAAAAGCGAGTTAATCTGGTGCCTCTGATTAAAAAAGGACCTCAGCACTTCAGCTCCATCAGCCTCATGTTTACAATGTATAAAATAATTTAATCCACTGGGGCATCAGTCCTGCAAACATCTAGAAAGGAGATAACATAACTAGCTTGCATTTTAAAGAGGTCTCTAAATGATGTGCTAAAACCAATGAGTACAGCAGCACAAGGATCAAGGCTTCCCTGGATAGACTGAGAGGGTTCCTGCTCAGAAGACTTCCAGATGACCCTCCGAGTTCAGTTTGAAGGCAAAAAAATGAAAGTGTGGGGTGAGGAGGGAGCTTTGAAGCACAGGAACATTTCTCTAAAGCAGCCCAGTCATCCTGCTATGTTTCAAGAGATGGGACCTGAAGCAGAAACTGCCTCACTCACAATAATGGACCAAAATGATACCAGGAATCCACACAGGATAGAAGATCTCTGGTGTAGCCGGCTGTGGTCACAATGTCCATCTGTCCCAGGCCAGCAGGGAGGGAAGCAGCTCTGCAGGCACACAACGAGGCACCTGCTTCTGCCCAGGAGCATGAGAGAGGTTTGCATAGTCTGGCTCCAGCTTTCTCTACCTGAGTTTTGCAGCTGTGAAGATGACATCGTAATACTCCTCTGCCTCCCAAGAGGGTCAACACAACACTCCAAGCACTCAACAACACTCAAAGCACTCAACTGCTGTTGTAACAGGATCAACCAAAACCAGCTCCGAGCCTCCCTAGTCCCACAGGCAGCTGCAAAGAAGTGCTTTGGCTACATCCCACCCACGCACCAGATAACCATTTGTAGCTAGGTCAGCTTTTGGACCAGCTTCAGCTCTGAAACCAGTGATACTAGAGTACGGTCATCACCCTGGCCTCATCCCACCTCTCAGCTGCAGATTCTCCTCAGGTCAGACATCAGTTCTTGAGATGGGGCTAGTCAGACCACCAAAGTTAGAGACAAACCACACCACAGCCACAGGTTTTGGTGGAAACAGAGCAGATGCTAGGAACTCACTCTTTGATTCTCATGGAAAGATAACAAATTCTTTTTAAATTTATTGGTATTATCATTGGACAGATTCAAGCATTCATGGTAACCACCTATCAAACTCACAACACTGCTATTCCTTAGAAGTAGGAGAGGGTAAGCAAATATTTAACCTGCTCTATTTTTATGAGGACAATAAAAGCCTTTTCCATGTACTTTGCAATCGTAGCCATAAAGTATTTGTACAATAAGGAACATATTGTTGGCAGAGGAAGCCTATTTTGTTCTTAAAACCAATATTTAACTAATGCTCAGAAATGCATTTGTGTAATCTGTGCTCCGTTACACTGATGTATTAATAATGAAATTGTAGCTCTCCAAGAAAGTAATGAACATTAACAATGGAAGGGGAATCAGAATCCTATAATGCAAGAAATACTGCTTGGTCAGCTGGACACAGAAGGTGCATCAGTGATTTGAGTAAGAACATGAAAGGACCATAACGATAATGACTCACATTGCATTTGCATAGTTAGTGCCTTTCAGCCAGAGAGTGCTCTCCGGACTTCATAAGCTGCTAGCCCAGGAGGTGCCAAGCTGCTGCAGAAGGACACTGAGCACCAGCAGCTTTTGAGGGACCCCTCTAGTGACTTAAGTGGTTAGCTTCTGTGAGGCCTGTTTTTGAGACAAGACAACAAGCACCCTCACCATAGACAGGCTCATTCCCACTCCAGGGATGTACACTCTTTTTCCTACCTCTTTGATGCTGGCCCATTCAGGGACAACACAGGTATTTTTTCATAAAGCAGCTTGTTTGGGCACATTGTTCTCATCAGCACATTCATGGTAAGGACCACAGAGATGTCTCCATTGTGCCCCTGCTCCAGGGTGACCCTAGGCGCAAGGGCTGCACTCCCCCGGAGATGGTCAATGCTTCCCCTTCAGGCTCCCAGGCCTCCCATCATCCAGACTGAGAAGGTTTCAGATGATGCATCAGTGCTGGCTTCTGGGATGTGCCAAGGGAGAGAGGAGATCCTCACTCTGACACAAGCCTGGCTGCAGCCACTGTGCACCTCCAAGCACAGAAATCCTTGGTAGCCTAAAAGCAGCCAGAATGAACCATATATAGCAACTTAGACATAAATGCAGGAATTAAATTTTTTCTTTAATCCTATAAAATCTTCTGTGCCTGGTTGTAATGCTGCATGCAGCAAGCAATAGAACAAGAGGAAATAGATTCAAGTTGTGCCAGGGGAAGTTTAGATTGGGTATTAGGAAAAACTTCTTCCCCAAAAGGGTTGTCAAGGGCTGGCCCAGGCTGCCCAGGGCAGTGGTGGAGTCCCCATCCCTGGAGGGGTTTAAAAGACATGTAATTGTGCTGAGGGACGTGGTTTAGTGGTGACCTGCCAGTGCTGGGTTAATGGGTGGACTTGATGATCTTAAAGGTCTCTTCCAACCAAAACAATTCTATTATTCTCTGATTCTATGTAGCCCTATAGACCGTGGAGCTTCTTAGCATCTGATAGAACAAGAGACTGAAAGTGTTGTTAGCCAAATAAAGGGAGGTTGGAATTGCATCCTTCCCTAGTCTGAAGGCAATGTGGGTTCATAAATAACTATAGTTTGAGAAACACCAATATTTCTGTCAACTGCTACTGACCTAGAACTCAAATCACAAAACACAAATACAGATATTTCTAATTTCCTGCTGCAAGAGGTGAGCAAACATTCTATGTCACAGATCAATCTCCATCAGAGGCATCTCTACAAGCAGTAGTGCTAAACATATCTTCTCAAGGCACCATGTGTAGCATGGGAACAGTCTTCTGGTAGCCTGGAGTTTACTGGAGGTTGGGGGTTTCCAGCCACCCCCCTCTCTCTCTCTAAACAGATTTCAGTCTTTGATTTTCCATGCACAAGTGGCCAGGCTGAAAGAGCAGATCTGTTATCAGCTGCAAGGAGTCTGGGCTTAGAGCTGTTGACTGATAACTCTCTGCAAAACCCTCACCCAGCGCACCAAGCCTCACTTCCCTTTGCTTATCCTCATCAGGATTCCCAGGCTGAAGTTTTGCTTCAAGGACCATCTCCTCTGGTGCTCGCTCCTCTCAGCGGCTTCCCTGTGCCTGTTTGACAGAGCCAGCGTGCGATGAGACACCGAGCACTGGGCTGCAGTGCTGGATTTTGCCAGAAAGGCACAGAAGAGTTTTGTGTCCTAGGGTAAAACCATAATAAATCATTTGCTGGCAAACAATATCCATGATTTTGATCCTTGTGCCTTTTTAGCAAGGAAAGTGCATACATACAACTAATAAAGGAAACAAGAATACAGCATATGCTGCTAATATCTCCAGCAGAAGAGCAGCGTCTATCAGACGCGACTTCCCTGAGACAACACGTCACCTTGGTGGTTTGATTTCCTGGGTTCCAAAGGCAGCATTTCCAGAACAAAGAGCAACCGAGCAATTCTCAGGGAGAAAGCCCAGCCGTAGGAAGCATCTTGCGCACACACATGAAACCAAACCATTTGTTT
Organism: Coracias cyanogaster; assembly: GCA_033124195.1. Lineage (NCBI taxonomy): Eukaryota > Metazoa > Chordata > Aves > Coraciiformes > Coraciidae > Coracias > Coracias cyanogaster. The sequence continues at coordinate 3,834 of JAVSBS010007172.1, read as the reverse complement.
CGTGTCAAGGGAATAATTGTCAGCCGAGCCCCTCGAGATGGTAAATTGAATTGTCTGTTCTGCATACGCTAATGGGAGCTCAATGTTAAGTCAAATAAAGCCCCGAGACTATGAGGTTGAAAAGCAAGTTGTTAACAAGGAGAGGGGCTGGTGGTGCTTTTCCATTTGGAACATGCGTTTGCATTTTCCTTCCAGACTCGGAGGATTAGGGTGATAAAGGGATGGGATTTGCTGGGAGTATTTGAGCTGGCTAATGCATGGAAACAATGCAGATTGCTCGCATCCTGTTTGAGGATTAATCACCAAGGCTTCTTTTTTATTTGCCTATGGGTGGGAATTGGGCTGGTAAAGGAAATTATATTGAACATTTTTCCAGAATTGAAGCTACCTATATAAACATAAAAGAAAGAAGGGAAAACCTTCAGCTGCCTTTTAGCATACCTGAAAACTTGATATTTCAGTGCAACCATTTTAACTATTTACATCAGCAGCCAAAGTGATAGTGAAAACTGAGGTTGCAAGATTGCACAATACATCTTTCCATCTGGACAGACAGCAAATCTTAGAGTGACCATGTGTACGCTTTGAAATATTTGCTTGAAAACAAGAACTAAAGGTGGTAAGCCTAGGGAATGATGACATTCTAAACAAAGCTTAAGTAGAGTTTCCACCATAAAAAAAAAAAATTGGTCTTGGCTTCACTGTATCCAGAAAGAGTTTCAGAAGATTCAGCAGGAACAGAAGACCTCGCTTCGCTGTTCCCCCAGATACATTTGATTGTCTTTGATCAGAGCATTGGAGCTAATGATTTGCACTTTGTTTCACCTTGGTGTCAGGTACCAGCTCTGAAGCACAAGGACACTGCTGCTCTGCTGGAGATGGCAATTTTCTTCTTCACAAGGAAAAAAAAATCCACAGTGATTGTCCAAAATCACAAGCTGCTCAGTCTTGTATAAAGCTACTCACCCTGCAACCAGCATAGGTGAAAGTGTATTTATTTTTTTAATGCTGCTCCACAAAGGATCAGCTCTGCCACATGATGCCCCAAAGACAAGGCCAGATGAGCGGAGACCCAGTATGTGGTGGGCATGGCCTGGGAAACAGGGACAGCCACTTCCCAAGCTGCAGCCAGGGTTCCTCATCACCCAGTCTGTTGTGCTGCTCTGAAGATCACGTCTTGAGAAAGGCTTTCCAGTGGTTTAGCAGTGTTTCATGGGTCGCTCTCCCACCATAAATCCCCGACTGGCTTGTCAGGAGGAGGAAAGCAACTGGAGTGAGAAGAACAATGAGAGCCTCAGACCACCTACCTTGGGATCAGCAACGCCTCCACAATACAGGGAGATGCACACTGCTGAGACCCTACAGAAGCACAGATATCAGTGAGAAAGTTTGCTGATTTATAGTTTTCATTCTCATGCTGGAGCTTGGCCAATGGCCATCACATCTGAGGCCTATTCTTCTAGCCAGGTGCTCATTTCAGGGCTCTCCTGTGCTCCAAGAGCTGTCCAGTATAAGTTGCCAATGCTGAGTGTGCTTTTTTGATTTCTTTATAGATAAGGCTTTCCACTCCAGCAACATTGACATCATGATCTTCTTGCTTTTCCATTTACAGCCCTGTGCTTAATTCTTTCATAGCATCTGCAAGGCATTGACATGTAGAGCTCTGCATAGGAAAGGCCTCTCATGATCCATCCATCCGTCTTTTGGGTGTGTCCTGCTCCACTTGGACCCAATGAGGCCTTTGCTGGTAACATCAGCTAGAGGCTACCAGAGAGCCTCGGACAGCAAGTGTTTAACACCTTGCAGCCCAGAAACCAGCTTTTCCTAGGTCACTCTTAAGCCAGTGACAATTTTTGTGAACAGAAACGTTCCTTCTGCAAAGCAGAGGCTGCTCCAGTTTCCACTCTTGCATTCAGATTTGTGAGAACTTCCCAGTTGCCCGCTACCAATGCTGGAAGCAACATCATTTTGGGGTGGTCACTGGACACCAGGCAACACATACTCAAAGAGGAGGAAGGATACTTGTTTTATCTATCCTCTAACACTTGTCCCTCACTAAGAGCTGTGACAGATGCACCCAATGGGTGGCACTCAAGCCAGAAGCAAGATCACAGGTACCAGGTGAGCACTGCTAGTGAAGATCATAGACTCATAGATATCCATTCTATTCAGCCTCACAATGCTGTGGTTAGATATCACAAATCACAGACCTAAAAGCAGTTTCCCTTGCCTTGCTTTAGTTAATACACAGGGTTTGTTTCCCTCTTGCCTTCACCATTGTTCAATCAATTCAATCTTTGCAAAGTTATTTTTACATATTTTACATGTGCATAGTGCATAGGTATAAATGAAAACACATGGGGCTGGGAAGTCCCTCCGTTTTATCAGCTCTTAGGATGTTTTCTTCATGCCTCAAATTCTCCAAGCCCCTCCCTAGTCTCTCCTATCCATGTATCTTGCAGGTGCTGTGGAATGACAGCTGGATAACCATCACAGGCTTTTTTCAAAGCCGTGGTCAGCATTGCTCCTGAACTTTTCCAGAGGGGACTGCTGATGAATTTTCAAGTCCTTTTCAGGATGACCAAGAAATACAATAGTTCCCTTTGCATCCTCCAGCCCTGAGGATCTTCTTTGGTAAGAGCCCAAGCACAGGGAGGTCTGCAGTCCTTGAAAAAGCCTTAAAAGCTTCAGTCTGAGAAAGCTTACGGAAGAAGGTGTTTCCAAAGGGAAGTGTGAGCTCATAGCTGGCTGTCTTTCAGGACCTTTGTGGCATCACTGCCCCCAAAAAAAACAGAAGCCGTAGATCACTCAGCATTTCTACTTCTTGCAGACTATCATTTTGAGAAAGTTTTCTTCCTCTGGCATGAAAACTAACCACCTTGACATATTATGTCACAGGAAGACACTGCTTATTTTTCATCTGAGGAACATTTATGGTTGAATTCCCCACAATGGAGTATCCTGCCATGACTCAACCTCAAATAGGGTAGATTTAGATAAGATATTAGGAAGAAATTCTTTACTGTGAGGGTGGTGAGACCCTGGCCCAGGTTGCCCATAGAGGTGGTTGATACCTCATCCCTGGAAATATTCCAGGTGAGGCTGGACAGGGTCCTGAGCAACCTGCTCTAGTTGCAGATGTCCCTGCTCACTGCAGGGGGGTTGGACAAGATGGCCTTTAAAGGTCCCTTCCAACTCAAACCATTCTAGGATTCTAAGACTCCTGAGGGGTCTAGGAGCTCCAGGAAATATTGTGACTCCCCAGACGCCCTCACACAATCCTCCCCAAGTCAGATGGGATCCAGAGCAGTCCCTGCCCCAGAGCAGGCACCCCCCAAGCAAGCCTCTCCATCCCTTGGTGAAAATGGAGGTATTGAACAGCAGTTTCTGATCTAGAGAGTCCACAGTAGTTTTCATATGGCAAATCATCCTGCCCAAAGGATAGAGGGACCTCTAGCTTTCTACCTCCTAGAGAGGTTCCAAGAGCAGAGCACAGAGGTGTTCACATCCTGCTGATCTGTGGCCACAGGAGGTAAGTTCTTCTATGTGATGTCTCTGCTCCACCCCAAACAGGATCAAGGGCTACTGTTTTCAGCAGCACATTAGATGGTGGGAAACCTTGGTGACTATCAGGGTAGGAGGAATTTAGCCAATGCCCAAGTGCATCAAGGCTTAAGTGAAGCTGTCAGCTACATATTATTTTAATTCTGGGGAAATTAAGAGACTTCAGCAGGTCATCATGACCCATTTGAGGGCCACTTTTTTAAATTTTTTTTTTTTACACCAGTGGCAGGATGGAGATCAAGTACCAGCCTTCTGTTAGCAGAAGCAAAG
>JAVSBS010007170.1:0-27369 GCA_033124195.1 Coracias cyanogaster | reverse complement strand
GTGGCCAGAGAAGGGCAACGAAGCTGGGGAAGGGTCTAGAGCAGGAGTGTGGTGAGGAGCAGCTGAGGGACCTGGGGCTGTTGAGCCTGGAGAAAAGGAGGCTCAGGGGAGACCCCCTTGCTGTCGACAAGTCCCTGAAAGGAGGCTGGAGCAAGGTAGGAGTCTGTTCTCCCAAGGAGCAGGTGATAGGACAAGAGGAAACAGCCTCAAGTTGTACCAGGGGAGGTTTAGGTGGACATGAGGAACAATTTCTTCATGGCAAGGGTTGTCAAGAGCTGGCCCAGGCTGCCCAGGGCAGTGGTGGAGTTTTAAAAGGGAGGGGTTTAAAAGATGTGTAGATGTGGTGCTGAGGGACATCACTGAGTGCTGGACTTGGCTGTGCTGGGTTAACAGTTGGACTCGATTATCTTAGAGATTTTTTCCAAGCTAAATTAATTGCTGGGAAGGGGAGCTTTGGGGTCATACTTACACATTTCCAACACATAGCAACAAAACTTCTGACACTAATTTACGTTCAAGATCAGCATATGAATATCTGTATGGATTCATAAATGATACATAATATTACCTGCACGTTCAGTGTTCTGACAAAGGAGAGTTCATAAGTAACCAAACATGTTATGTTAAATGAAACTTAAAAGTAACAGACAGACAGTGAGAGATAAACTGTAGTTGATATTCTACTGCTGTCTAACAAGTGTCTTTAATTTGGCTTGTTTTATTCACTGCTGCTGAAAAGCTATTTTCAGAGCTATCAGGTCCATAAATACCAACAATGAACAGGTATAATTGCCACACATTTAAAATAGCTTGTGCTCTTGGGAGGTAATGATACCTTAATGTCAGATATACCTTGAAAAATGGCCAAATTGCAAGCCTCATATGCAAAAATATTCCCAAATTTTAATGGATTATAACAAGGACAGTAGCTTGTTGAAACCTGTTGTTCTCTACATTGTAGTAATTACCTCTGCATGTCAGGTGCTGCTGTAAATCTGCCTTCTGCTGGGTGAATTGTTCTTTCAGAGCCAAACTAACTTTAGAATATTTCCGGAAACTGCATAAACTGATCATATTGAAATCTTGTGAATATGTAAAAGCCATGAGAGTTAAAAATGTGATTGTCACAGTTAGTCTTAGTCTTTCACAGCCAAAAGCTATTAAAGCATCAGACAATGGCATAGCTTCTCCCGAAAGAATATCTCAAAGTGGGTTTTTTTCACTGTACCATTTAGATATTTTCAACTTAATATTCATTTCTTTAGGAATGCCAGGTGAGTTTGAAGGATAAAAACCAAGCTCTTTTTGAAGAGATAGCCCACAGTTGCAGCTGATGATGTCATTGCTGGATTTTGGTTTTATTTTTTTAGGTTTGCCTGTACTGCATCATCAGTGAGTCACAAGCCTCAAGAGACTGCATATCAATGCAAGTATCAAAAAAGCAGTTTTAAGTTCACGATCAGTTGCTTTTCACTAGTAATTCAGAGGCAGTTGGAGTTTCTAAGAAACTATAATGCAGATAATCTTAGTTTAGTATCTCAGTTCTAAAAATTCCTGTTAGAACGATATCCTAGGGAAGTAAAAGCTAATTCAACGAGGTGTAAGATCGGATTCATGTTGTATGACAAACAGCAATTAAGGCTATCCAAAAAAAGTTTCTAAAGCATTTATATAGTCTTTTTCTTAAATTTTTGTTAATCATGTGGTTTTTTTAGCCGTTTCAGACAGCACATAAGAGTATCTGAGAGTAATACCTACTCCATTTCATGTTGAAATGTTAAAGTTACCAGATGTCCTTGATTCATCTTGGCAGTCCCCATGTGCTTTTCATCATTTGTCTAATTGCAAAGGACACTAATTAAAATGAAATGGAGTAGAGCTTTGTACTCGGGATACTTTGTCAAGTTTTGGCACCATGGTCAAGTTAGGATTGTTTTGCTTCAATATTAAATAAAGAGCTTATGGCTCTAAGCCATGCTGACATTTGTTTCTGGGAGGGAAAGGTGAAAAACCTTTCTTATTAACCTGCCGCGTGGAGCATATGGTAGCTGTGGGTGGTATGGCTGAGCCAGGCAGCCAGGAGCCTGCGATCGCTTTGCTGTGTGGAGACGGTAGGGTGGGCAATTACCACAGAAGGTAGCCACACTGTTCCTCACTGCTGGCCAGAAAAGGAAGCTCTGCGTACCATGTATTATCAAGTAAAGCATTAATCTATGAGAGGCGTGTTTGGTACTATTAGGAAATCTTTTTAGGGCTGAGTAGCTCTGGAAGCTAAATTTAGAATGCCTCGGTGCGCTCTGGATTGCTGGGTAGGAGCGGTATGAACGGTGCCGATGTGACGAGGTTAGGTGGATGGAATAAACTCGCAAGTCATAAAAAATTTGAGTCTGAAATCACTGGTTTGCAACGTATTGTCAAATGGAGGGTAAGGCTTGCAGCTGATTTGAGACAGAAACGCAGGTGTTTGTATCCTTTCCGGCTTCATCATGTTGCGTTTTTTTAAAAAAGAAGGTCTTACAGTGTTGTTTTGGAAGAAATCTTATATTTTAGCCTTAAAATAATGTCTTCCCCTTGCTCATTTTACTGGTAAGAAATAAGCAGGATTTGAGCAGGCCTTGGGGAGGTGACCTGAATTGTACGGAGTGCAAAAAGAAGCGCTTTTTAATTTTTTGTAACCTGTAAACTGACAAGTAGAAAACATGTAGGGGTATTAAGAATTGACAATATTTAACAAACCTATGATACAGGCACCAGTACCATATAAAAGCGTATAATGGGAAAACCCAGTGGTAAATAAATTGCTTTTCTAAAGCCGTTAAAAAGTAGAGCTTTTGCAGTAAACCAGAAGTAATTTTGGAAGCTGTCTTCTGTTTTCCTGGCCAGGTGAAACCACCAGAAGAGCAACTATTTCCAGGCCTGTGGCTGTTCTCATTTTGAAGGCACATCTACTGTTGAATGCAGTGTTGTTTATGGGATGACACTTGCAATGTACTGTTGAAAGAGATTAAAATTCTTTATCTGTATGCACATGATCACTATCGGTCACCTTGTGAATGTTGTATGTCTGTTCCTTTTATAGCTGTCCAAACTGAATGAGACAATTACTGTTCAATTCACTAAAACAATTTCTTAAGAGTAAGGACAGCAAGAATTTGAAAGGAACACAGTGAGAAGGTTCTTGTTGACAAGCTGCGTCAACCTCCAGTTAATTTTCCTTGGTTCAGTCTTTGCTCACCTGCAGTTTTTAGAAGCCCCGTAACTTATCTTATCACAGTTTTACTGGCTCCTTTACCATAATAAGTACAGTGTTAGGATGTTCCTAAATACCAAAGTCCTTATCTCTGTTTGTTTCTCTCACCTTTTTTTTTTTTAAAAAACTTCTTGAGGTCAAGTCAGCTTTTCCACTTTAATAGTCAAAGATTATTCTATATCCATTGCAAAACACAGGATTTCAGGCCTGAATCCCACTTCTAGCTGTCATGGAAATTTCCAGTCCCATTCCAAAGGAAAATTCCATTTTCAGCCTTCCATTCAGACCCCTGCGTAGGAAAGGTGGTTCTTTGAATAGCAGTAGTGATAAACAGGACATTGGTCCATGCCTGTTTAGTCAGATTTGGAAATCTGTTGGAAAAAAGTAAGTGGGAAAAAGAACTAATGAAAAGCCGAGTGCTTCAAAATGACTAGACAGGTTTGGAACACCGTCAAGGCAGATCTAGCACAATGTACCTTGTTTCCCGTTAACAAAGGCAAAGACAAAATCTGTTACATCACAAAACCTTTGACTGACTGGCCGAAGTGTGCCTGTAGGTTCGTGCCCACGGGCTTGCCTCAGCAAAACACAGCAGACCACATAGCACTTGGTGTTCCTGCCACGGGAGCACACCAGAGCCCGGTATCTTCTTATCCAGGTTGATCCACTTCAGCAATCAGTCACTCTTGATTATCATAATTTCCTTTTACTGCTAGGCAGAGATGAGGGGCACAGACCTCCTGGATATCAGCAAACAACAGAGCTTGCTGGCAGTGCTGCTCTGCCAGGCCCTTCCTCTGTACTTTCCATTTCTGCAACACGTTCCATCTGAGGCTGAAGTCCCGTGGTACCGCACTCTGTGGGTACAGCACTTCTGGAATTCCTAAGCCCGAAGCTCACTTTTGCTCAGAGGAGGCGATACAAAATGGTGTACTGCTTAAATCCCATGGATACTCTTCTAGGAGTTTAACGGTGTGTGCATATTCTGCCCTTTTTGGGTGGAGGGTGAAGCTTATCCTGAAATGAGAGCAAAGTTTAAGCCAGGCTTGTTAAGGCAGGTGCCCAGTGGGATTTAAAAATTTATATTGGTTCTTCCACAGGCTTACTTTAAATGACTTGTTCATCATGTCACTGTAGATTAGATTCCTGATTCTGTGACACCCTGCTCTAGTCATAAGACCTTGAATTTTAACAGTCACCTACTTAGAAACGACTCAAAAAAACCCCCCAAAAACCAACCTTAAAAAAAAATGAGCCACTTAACGTGAGTACCAGAAACCAACCACTGTTGTGTCCAGATTTGGCTATTATTATTTTAATATATGTGCTATAAGAGCACAGATTGAATAGTAGGATTTGCAGACGTTTATGTATGCAGCTGGTGCTAGCTTCTTCGAACAGGCTCAAATTCTATCATTTAGCCACAGAAATGTGTGTTAATTACACAAAATAATGAATAAATGCCTTTTTATGTGCTGTATTCCACCACATTCACAGTCAAATGTGTAGTAAGCTTATATAGCAAAAAAAGGTGTTACAAATCACTTTACAATCTCCTATTAACATGCTATACGTTAGAGGCATAATTTTCATGCTAGACAACTTGTTCTTTAGTCCAAAACATTTTATTTTAGCAATGTGTATAATACAAAAAGAATTACCAAGCAAGGGTAGCTTTAACTGCGTTGCTAAAATTGCAGTCGTTCACACTAAATAAATTAAGAGTATTAGAAGTATGCGTGTCAGAAATTTAAAACTCAAAAATACTACAATGTGAGACACCAAATTGAGTAGGTATTCAAACAGCTTGTTTGGAGGCTTTGATAAAGGCCTCCAGATCCAGTTAGAGCCATTTATTGAGGTCTGTAGAGTTTCCTTTTTCCTTTCCCCTACACGTTGCTAGGTATTGGTATTTTAAACATCCCCCTCATCACTGTTTGAAACCAAACGTGATTTTTTTTTTTTTTTAATATCCTGATGCTTCTCTGGCTCCATGTAAATCAGTGGCAAGTAATTCCTGTAATAAAATGAATAGTATTACCTATAATTCTTGAAGAACTTAGTAAAATGCATACGTCTCTATGCATCCTTCCAGCATATAATCTAACATTGTTACTGCTTCTATAGTGACTGAACTATTGCTTTTAATACCATTTGTTATTTCTGTAGATATAGTTAAAACTGTGTAAAGCTTAGACACTAATAAATAGTACATATTGTGTGAATATTTCTTGCTTGTAGGAAGCAAGACTGTAGCTTGCGATTTAACAGTGGGTGCATTTGTGGGTGAAATTCAGTACTGGGAAGGGGGCCAGTTCCCGGTGATTTCATTCTTCGGTATAGAACATTAATGCAGGAGTCTTACACTAGCCAAGGGAAGCCAACTCTCCTGACCTTAATCATCCAAAATGACTCCATGGCTAGAAGCCACAAGACGCTGAGTACAGAGCCTGGGGAGCCAGGGAGAGGGGAAGCCTGGGAGCAGGGAGCAGCTGGCACTGGTTCCGCTGGTCGAGGGGAGGACTGGTGCGGAGGAGGGCTGGGCAGGCTGCTCGGCGGCCCTAGGCCACTGCCGGCTCCACAGCCAGTGTCTCACATTCCCCTACAGCCCAGCTCCTGAGTGCAGACCCTTAATGGGGCTGTTGGGCTTGAACTGGTTTGGGAACCACTGGTTAACGTCCCTGCTTCTCTCCTGTGAAAAGAAGTATCCTTTCCCTTTTATACTGTGTTGTATTTGTGTTGCTGCCAATGTAAGTGCTCTATTTATTCAGTTTCCCTCAAGGTCCTCTGTCTTAGGACAAGAAAGCATCAAACCCTACTTCAAAACTTAATAAAATGTATTTTGTATAGACTTAGCATGTGTTCATACAGCTTAATGTGCCTTTCTAAATCATTATGATCCTGAGCATGGTGAAGACAATCTCTTCTGAGAAACTGGAACATAATGACATGTCTTCCAACTTACACATCTTCTTTTGTTCAGAAAAAGGGTGGCAGGAGGTAAGAATTTCACCTTTGTCGTTGATCCATGAAATACTTTAGAATAAATCTGATTCTAAGTTTAGTCCACCCAAAATAACTAAAGGAACAGTAACTGAAATTCCACAGAAAAAGAGATGTTATAGTTGAAATGTACTTGTCTCAGCACTATGTTCAACATTCAGACTAGCAGCTGAATCGCCTTCCACATTCGTCAACTGGTTTGTAACTGACTTCAGTATGAGACTGTTTGATGGTGTAACTTGAACCTTGGCTACACCTTTTTGCCTTCAGTTAAGCTATTTCTGCTCCATATTATCTTAAATTTATTCTGATTGGAAGCTAGCTGGTTTCTCAGTGTTTCGTAATACAAAAGGTGCAGAACACATAAGATGAGAAAGAAAGAAATTGTTATTTTGCCTGTTGAAGCTAAAGAATTTCAAAGCGGGATTCTGGGCTTGCAAAGAAGTACACTGTGACCGCAGTGTTTTCCTGTTGCCAGGCCATGTTGTAGACACTGTGTTCCTGTTGTGGTGACGAAGTAGGTTCCTACACCACAAGTAAATGGAATAATTCTAAACTCAGCATGATAGTTAAAGCTCTTGGCTTCAGAAAACTGAGACTCAAGCAGCAAATCAAACAACCTATTTTATTTTTGATTCAGTGCCGTGACATTGGCTAGTTGGAATCTTGCTTTTTGTGCAGTCATAAAATTCCCTCAAGCCACTCACTATTGTGCACTGATGCTGTGAAATGCAAGAGAATTCCAGGCACATGTAAGAAAACAGCAGCTTGCCACGGAAGATGTACTGCTGAGGCAATGGTCAAATTCTTTCTCTATACACAATGCGAAACCTGGAACAGCTTCCTTGTCTCCAACAGATGAGAATGAAATCTGGCTCATTTAATCTAATTTTATCTCTACCAACAGATTCTTCTCTCTAGTTCTGGTCTGCAGAGCTGATTTTTATAATAGCTTCAGTATGAAACAAACAAAAAAAGAAATCTCAGTGTAGAGCCTCCAGTGCTTCCTTTGGATGTTTTGTGACTCCCACTGTTAACCAGTATCTACACAATTTTTTTATTTTTATAATGATGCCTGGAATGCTGAGAGATCTAACATTTACTCAGACAAAACGATTTATCTTGGTATAACAGGATGAGCATCTCAGCTGGGGCTTCTTTATGCAGCTCTACTATGGACAAAATAAAAACCCAGTCAGCTGAAATTAATAGTGTATTGGAGACACGTCCTTACTCTCCTTGCACATGGAAGAATGTGTTGAGGATATTAAATCAGAGCACAACAAACGGAGAGAAATGGATTTTTCCATAAATATCCAGCACGTTAGATAGCAGCTATCACTAGTAACCAGCAGTGCTTCTTAAAATGCTGCTACAACATTCTTAATGGATGGTTTTCCTTGTGGCTACGTAGGCATGTGCTCTGTGCGAGCTCCCCCCTCCTCTTGCGTTGCAGTACGTAGGAAGCTATTATTCCCAAATGGACCATTTGCTTGCTGACATCACATGCGGTAGGATCCTTTTGTTTGCCCGTGTCTCCTGCATTGAAATGTTTGTCTGAGTCACAAATCCCGCTGCCTGCCTTCCTCTATGTCATGCTTGCTTGAGAGCTTCTCCCCGACTCACCGTTTTTAAGTTTTGACACAGCCCAGTTTGCTGCATGGCACTTGAATATTTCCTCTTAACATTTTATTATGTAATTTGTATCTAAACACTGGAACGATCCAAAAATCCCTGCCACTTCTCCTGCAGCTTTTCAAATAGAGAGGTTTTGTGACTCATTCAGCACTGAATTTTGTTTCAAGGCAAAGTCAGTTCAGTGTTACTAAATTAAAAATTAAAGATAGTGACTCCCACAACTTGAAGTCTCCATTTAGGCTGCTGGCTGCGTTTCCTCAGCTATAACGTTATCAAGCGCTATGCCAGAAAGGGGTCGTATGTGTACAGACAAACACTTCTCATAATTGAGGTAATTACTATTTTGCACTGCAGTACCTTTCTTCTCCTCTAATAATTTCATCCATTTTTTTTTCCCCTTAAGAAAAGGAGGACCAAGCCCTGCTGTATTTTCATTCACTTGGATGAGGTTCTGGAGCTGCTGATCTATTGCTGGCGTCTAAGAAGCCTGGATTTCCTCTTTATTAGAGCCATGAACAAAACAGATCCCAATTGCAGAATCTTCATTCTGAAAGCTTTGCTAAAAGAACATGGAAGCTCAGGGCTGTGCAGCAGTTTGGTTCAAGCTTGAGTCATGGTAAAATATTCTTACTAAGGGAACAGAAAATTACCGTGCTGGATTAAATCTTTTGTCCTTCAGATCTAGTCTTTCATCTTTATTGTCACCACGACAAGATAAATGAGAAGTTCAAAACAGCGCCTTGATTGTCCTTGATCAAGGACTTTGCAGCAGGTAAGGGCTAATGCCCCGATCTGGCACTGCACTTAGGCAGGTATTTATCTGAAAGCATCCATCAGCAGCTCCACTGCCTTCTGCTCTCGTCTGAGGCATGTGAGCAGATTGCTGCATGAAACCTTGTTAAAATTCAGACACACACAAAACCAGATCAGTGATCAAGACCTCTGTCATTAAATGTACTGTAGTAGATGCTTGTATTTCATTGTTGTTTCTTTTTTACCCAAAGTAGTTGTATTCTCCATCTCCCATCAAAAAAGCTGAAGCCTCTTGTTATAGAAAACATAGATTTTTATTATAAAACTGGAATTATGCCATACACAAAGGAATTTCCTGCAACAGAAATTTGCATATTGCAGTCTTAATGTTAAAGTAATGTCCTGAGCAGGAATTTAAGTTGGAGTCTCTCAGGATACCTTTGGTTGCACGTTCACTACACAACCGTTCTCCTGCAGTGCACATTTTTAACATTCGACTTTTGAGCCACCATTACTTTTCCTCTTCTCTCCGTGGCCGTTTGCGAGGGTTCATTTCAGTATCTTCTGCATTTTGAGTGACAGCTGGAGGCTGCACATCTCGGAATCCATGAGGCTGAAACATATAAGCAAAATCATGTGATAACACTTCTATGGATATAAAGCATGAGTAACTAGTTCCCAGAAGATCAGAATAAGGTATGATGCTGTCATTTATTTTAGATGAGCGGCCATAGGACGTTTATAGAGCTGGCCAAGCTCAGAAGTGCCAGCTTTTCAACAAACGTGCCAACTGATAACTGTGGCTCCTCTTTTGATTTATCAAAGGTATTTTATTTTCACCAACCAGGCTATCATTTTCATTTTACCGCTAATAACCCCTATGGCTATCAAGCACTGCTTCTCTGTAAATTAACTTATGTTGCCAATTTAAATAAATTAAAAGCCAAATACTTCGGCCCTTATTCAAGCTCCCACGGAAGCAAGGAAATGACTGGATTAATTGTCTCAGTCATTTTCAGAAACAAACCTGTGCGTTTCTAAAACCTAGGATATTTTTGTTTTGTGTATCTACTTAATGAACTGAAAACATCAATGAGACATTGTAAGAGAGCAGCATAATCCGAATTAGTCTCTAGACTGCAAAGACTGTTCCAGCAGAGTAATTTATGGGACACAATGGGATGAGAACCTTTAACTGCCAAAAACTAAACGTAGATGTGAAAACTAGATGCCGCTACTCAGGAGAGAGCTTAAAGTGATCTATTTGGCTTAGTACCAGTCGTATTTTCTGTTACCTTAGCTCACAATCTAATGCTTTCAAAAATTTTAAAATGCTTAAGATCTGGAAAATGTTAGTTAAACATCATCAATGCAGATGAAGATCCTGAGATGTTACATGAAGCCTGCAACCATCTCTGTCTGTCTTCTCATCTCCAGAAAAATGCTGTGCAGGGAGCACTGCTGGCAGCTCAGAGAAGACTCTCACCGCAGTGCAGACATGGAGAGGAAAAGGGGTTAACCAGAATAAGAAATTGCCTTGGATCCTAAATGCTCGGGTAGAGACCTGTGGGGATGAGAGCGTTTTAGGAAAGCTGGCATCTTAGCTTGATGCAGTGTGAAAAAGCAAGCGGAATTACTATCAGATGTGTGACTTTTCTAAAATGCCTGCATGCCCCACACCAAGATCAATCCAAAACCCAATCAAAACGTTTTGCTTAAGTCTCCCATCTCTGTGGTTCTGTTTCTCAATGCCTCACCTCACACAGCCTGCTACACTTTTAAAGGAACAAACAGCAAGAGCTGCCACAAGGGCAGGATTTGTGCAGTCCCTCTGCTATTATAAGCAACTCAAGTGTTATTCTAAATAGCGTAATGGGGAATCTTCAAGTTTAGTGTTTCACTGCTGCTTGCATCTAATCTCTGCCATTTCCCTTAGGCACAAAGGTGGAGCTGTAGCCAAGAATCCACTTAATCCAGCATGCTAGACTCCCAGCGAAAGCATTCCAATGGTTATAAAGGCCAGAACACCATAAAAGAGGCTGCTTAGTATGGATGTTTTGCGTTTTGTTAAAGAGATGTAACTTCTGGGCATAGCGCCTTGAAAGTACAAGAATTTTGTGTGTATTTGTGAAGCTTGTTAGTCGTTTGAATTGTTCTTTAAAGTCTTCTGACGTCTATGGACTGCATCAGGACTGGCAGACAGCTTTATTGCTTGAGCGGCAGTCTCACCGCTCATCTGGCAGACCCTCCACTTCCTACCCAGAACGTAAGTCCTGGGTCTCTGTCTTAGACAATGAAATAATCAGGTCACACTACCTGAGAAATTTAGATGAATCAGATGATCTACTTACTCCCTTGTGCTTAAGTCAATTTACATTTCTATACTCTGCATTTAAGAATGAATCCTTGTCCTGTGAAAGAAACTCTTATTTCATTTGATAGGTGTTCCACAGCTTCCACACTTGCGCAGGGTGACTGGTGACCTGCCAGTAGCTGGGAAGGACACAGCTGAACAAGAACTAGAGCTCGGTCACTCAGCCACACGCTTCTCCATCAGCTTACAAGCACCAAACAGCCAGTTTGTCAATGGCACCAAAGTACCCATTTGCATCAACCTAAGTATCTTTTAGGATTTAGCCTTGAGGATTTTGTTATTTTTTTAATTACCTTTTTGTGCGTGCTGGCTATACATAGATGTGCTAGATCAGATTTGGAAATGTTGAGCATTTATTTACATCTTCCAGTTTAACTACAGAGATGGGAATGGGAAATGGTAACGGCAGCAGACTGTTACCATCAGACCTGAATTTCATTAAAGAATACATTTTTCACTTAAAGAAACCGTCTGCTGAAGCAGCTCAACAGGATTAAGGGAAAAAACCACAGGGATAATCTCAAATTTTAACTAATCTTTGATTAGGATACACTCTCAACTGTATCTCAAGATGGTGCGCATTCATACAGAAGAAGAGAGCAGAGCTGTTTTATAATACAAATAAAACTGAAAGGAAAAGGCAATTAAACTGTCCATGATAACACTCATCTGTTTGTCATCTTTTCATCACACGATCCAAACAGCCTTGGGATGTAGTCCCTTTCACCCTCCCAGTCTTTACAGAACTCTCTATATTTGCAGTATTTCTTCAGTCCAGGTGAATACATTCAGGATTGAAAAAAAAAAAAATCTGACTTTTGTTCAATAGTTTGAAGATCTCATCTTATGGCAGCATTAAAGTCTGCAGGAAATGCTATGGCAACGTGTTTCCATGAGGACACACAGCAAATAGTTATGGCATGTACCTATGGATCTGACATTTGAAGATATAAGAGCTGAGTGGTGGGGTTTTTCAAAACTAAATACAGCTTAAAGAGTATGTATTCTCATTAACATGTATCTAAGCACTCCACAAAAGAAAATAATCACAGGATTTAACTAGGGATGAATGAGGAATCCAGCCATAAGCTGGAAGCTCCTCACATGATAGTGACAGAAGAGAAAAAATCTGTGTGTATCGCCTGGTCATAGGGCAACCGGTAGGACGGAGCTATGAAAGAGATAAACACAGTCTAGGTTATATCAGGCAACGCACTTAAAGCAGAGATGAGGTAATATGTATGGCACAAAGCACTGGTGAGCCCTCTGCAATACCATGTATGCTTCTGGCCACCCTTGTCCTAAAAAGATAACCTCAACTGGAACAGATGCAGAGAACAGCCACTCAGGAAACAATAACCTACCTGCCAAGGGAGAAAACAGCTTGGCCCGTTCAAGTCTCCCAAAATGAAGGCTCAGAGAGCACATGACTGCTGTCTGCAATTGCACTTAGGCCAAAAGTTAACATCAAGGGCAGATAAAATAAGCAGCACTAGCAAAGGAACAGATGGGGACAGGCTGCCTGTAAATTTGATCTGGAAATCAAAATGGTTTAACTCTAATGTGTGAACATGCTGGGTCATTGTTCTAAAGAGAAAAGGTGCAAAATAATCATAAACCCGGAGACATCCCAGTGTTACTCGTTTCCTTCAGAAGGCAACTGAAATGCAGCACCAAGAAGCAAACACCGTTCTTGGATTTGTCTGTATGTCTGAAAATTCCTTCACAGCTAACGATTTGCTCCCACCTCTGTACCTCCAGTCCAAGAGAAATACTAACTGTGATGTGATAGGGTATGGTTGACTCCTTCTGACTCGGTGATTTGTACAACGTTGCCAACCTGGTTAAACAAAAAACAGATAATTAACATTAGTGAATACAATAATAAAAACCCCAAGTGACCAAATGACCAGACCCAGGGTTTCCCACAATCGTGGGATGGGTGACCAGTGGAATTCTTATGTATCCATTTTCATACAGGTCATTTAAACTGTGGATACCAAATTCCCATCCTTGCATGACCTGTCAGCTTAAATACAATGTAGACCTACTAAAAAGAGTGACTGGTTAATTAGCCTTGTTTCATCACATTTTTGGATCAATATTCATTATGAATTAATTCCAAATGCCACTTTCTTAATATGTAAACAAAAAAGGTTTTGAGCACAACTCTCTCCTAGTCCATTAAGCAATCATTTGTTCATTGACCTCTCCAAGCTGGGAGAGATCCTCAAGAATTCAACTACTGGGGAGGTTTTTGCTAGAGATCTCACAAGCCTGTCAATCTAACCTAGTGGCTGGAGAAGAGATGTACTATTTCTAAGCCTGACCTTGGCACTGACCTGCAGCATAACCTTGAGAAAATAGTTTCCTTTGTATTTCTCCTCTAACGCTTCCCTGATTTTGTGTGTTTAGACTCTAAGCAATGCATCATCATTTGTGGGTATCCAGCACCCGGCCCAATAGATGCTTGTATAATGCAGGCAGAAGATTGCAAGGCACCTCGAAAGCAAGGGCTTTATCAGGGGGTCCCAGGGCTGCCGGCCTGCACCATGCCCACCTCCCCAGAACTGACACTTAGGTAAAGCCAATGCAGAAAGTGCTGTGCTCTCTGTATCGAGACACCCTGCCAAAGATCCTGTTAATTATTTTGGTTTTTTTTTTTTTCCTCCCTGAGGTGCCATTCTATTAGAGAGCACGTAATTACAGCCTGAGGAACGCTGCCACTTTGTATTAGCTGCACAGGGAATTCCTCAGAACATTTAAGTGGTGGGTTCTACTTTACAAAATAGCCTGAATCTGAAGCTGCAGCAGCTTTGCTTTTCCAAGCACTCAGCTAGAGCTCTGCTGTGTGCCTCTGACTCAACAGGATCTTTCCTCACAGCAATGAGAACCCTTATAATTAAGCTCTGACATTTTCCGTAGTAGAAAGAAAGAGAGGTATCAGATTTGGCCAAAGCGCAACTTAAAAAAAAAAACAAAAGGCAAAATGGATTCTCAAATCATTGTGCTTCAATAACCTGATACGAAACCAACAAAACCACAGTGGATAGGTATAGGTGGTTCATGTAAAAATGCAATGGAATCCAGCTATTTCTGCATTTTACAGCTAGGCAGCTGTAACTGGAATTGCTGTCCTTCTGCAGGCCCTACGCCGTACCAGCTGCATACTTGGAACAGTAAATAAAACCTGTTTGTCCGTCTCTGGCATGCTGTCTGGAACCTGCATCCCCAACCTCCCTGGCTGTGCTGCAGGAAAAAAAAGCTCTTCAACTTTTGATATATAAAATTAACTTTTGTTCACTCTGCAATCATTATGTTGACGCAACTTCTGTCTTATAAAAGCTGTTAGCTAATCAGTGATGTTAATTTAATTCCAAATTAAACAGCCTGCTGCAATCATTCTGCATTGCCTTCAAATGTAGAATTTAAAAACCAAAACTCCACAAGAAAGTGTCACTGCATTTCTCTTTCAATTTAAACAGCAAAACTATGCACAACAACATTCCAGTAGCATTTTTGGTCGCTGTTTGCGGAAGATTAGGGAATTGAAGCCAGGCTTCTTAATCTCCAAGTGTGTGATAATACATACAAGGCAAATTTAACGGATGAGGAAAGAAGTGAGCTTGCAATATAGTGAAGAGGGGCAAAAAGAAGCAGGAAACAGGAAAGATGTCATTGCTACAGACAGAACTTTACATTTTTTTTAGAAGGGCTGTCCTCATTCCTTTGGGCTTCCAAAACCACCCTTGCTAAGTCAGCTCTGCACTGGAAGCAAAGGCAGGTCTCTTTCTACCTCTCTGCAGGTCACTGTAACGTGGTATCTGCAGAGCTGTCCAGTTTGTAGAACCATCCTGGTGCATTCAAAAGCAGGAAGGTCCAACAGCTGCCGCTGAAGCTCAGGAGTCAGCAGGCTTATGGTCTGTCCTGAGAATCACTATCCAGGTGGAAAGCCTTCTCTAGCATCTTTGGCTTTGTACTGACTGGGGCCTAAAAGACTGAAGCAAAGAAATTCTAATCCCTGCTTACAGAATACAGATAGTGTTAAAAAAAACTACCAGATTCTCAATTCTTGTGTCCGAGCAACTGCCATTAGGATGTTCTGTTTTGATGAGACATGGCATCTTGCCAGAGAGCACAGCACTGCAGCGAGCTGACCATGGTGAGGAGGAAGAGCATGACAGTTGGCTCAGGCTGAACTAGAAAGCTCCTCTTCTTTCCTCAGCAGCCTGGGACATGGCAGGCCAAGGCTAGAAGGCAAATTCAAACCCTGCTTGGCCACTGAAGCCAGTCTGAAAAAGACTCTCAAACATCACGCTTGTCAGCATTATTATGTACCTTACCGGCCTACATTTCACTTACCTCTGACTTTTGTCCCAGTGAAAGATTAAGCGGACAGTGGCAGCATGGCCCCAGCTTTCTCCTAAGTGACACAAAATGACAGGCCATTTTATTTATCTCCTGTAACAGCAGCATCACCAGTAAACTGAACTGAAATCAGACCAGTCTTCCAAAAAATCCCCGTGATTAAAACATATTATACCTTTCTGGCAGTAATGAATCACATCTTTTTCCTGCATGCAAGGATTGCTCAACCAGTTTATCACTGAGACCAGGAATAACCGCTGTAGTTACTGTGTCTTATAGAAACCTTGGTGCAATACTTCCATATTTGTAGAAGGATTTTATATAGACCTAATAAAGGACAGGTACTAGACAAATCTTGAAAACAGAGGCAGCATGAAGAAAAGACTTTTTTCCTAATTGCTAAGTCTAGTGAGGATGTCTAAATCCTACTTCAAAATTGCAATATTCTGTCTCTCAGGCATAATTATGAGCAAACATCACTCCCTTTGGGATCCAAGCTTTGGGAGAAAGTCAATGATTATTAAAGTATTAAGGGCCCCTGGAGCAGTTTTCTGCTTCCGACAGCAAAATGCAAAAGAACACAACTAAGAGCAAGGGGCCGGGCAGAACGAGGGAAGGAAGTTCAGGTGGTTATCCTATTTCAGGGAAACAGTCCTACAGTTTCAGTTCACACCTGAGCACAAGCTCAGTCAGTTTATAGGCAGTTTCATTGGGTGTTTTCCTCTGTTTATCCCACGAGACAGACAGTAGTCCAAAGATGGATTGCATTTAAAACCAGTCATTTTGGTTAAGCGCTGCACGCCTCTGCTGTTCACCGGTACACCGCCCTGTAACTTCAGAATCGCTTGGTCTCCATCACATCACCAGCCCCACATGCCCCATGTGCTCTTGTATTCATTATAGTACAGAGAAGAAAAATCAAAATGATTTAACTGTAATGAAGACCTGGACCCTCTAGGCATCTTGCCAGACCTCGTTCCACTATATCTAAGTTGAGATTAAAGATCTTGGCTATCAGATACAGTTCTGAGTCAGAGATCAAAACATATTTTACAATGGGTACAAATTCCACACCGGAATGTTTCAACTGTATCAAATATGACAGAAAAATGCGACTGTAAAATGAGATATTTCTGAGTTAAACTGGCTGTAGATTAATATTTGACCTCCTTTCTAAATATATCCTGTAGAAATGTCTAGGAACACCCAGCTTAGCTATCACTGCTGGGAAAGCAAGCTGTCCCCTTCATAAAGCTCTTGACTTAATACCTTGCAGCATCTGTGCCTTTTTTTTTCCCCATAATTAAGAACTTCCCTTCTGCCAGGAAGCTGAATAAGAGTTTAGAGCTTAATGCTCTTGTGAAATCTTAGAAAAGGCTGTTTCTAAGGCTTACCAATCAATCGAGGGAAAAAAAAAATTATCTGTTAAGGGGAGGCAATAGGATTGATTTTACTTGGGGTTTTGCCGCTGACCTGCTCCCTCAATAGTTCCTTTGGCTACAACCAACCACAATACCATGTGGTTACGCATTCTGGTGAGAGTCGCCATCAGTTTACGGCCAGTATGAGGTTATGTCAAGTTAAATGTTTGTAAAAGAAAACGTGCAAGACAATACATGGTACCTTTGAATTATAACCCACTCCAAATGTCTTCACATTCTTTACTGTCCCTATGACTCAATAAACACAACAGCTCTCAAACAACACTGGCTATTGAAAAAAGACAGGATCTATTTGCTTTAATTGAGTTTGTAGGCAGAAAGGCTGCCAAAAATAATCCATCAGAGAGCAAGAGGCAAAGATGACAAAAAGGGTCAGATACTGTAAGCTGCGTCTTTATCTGCATGCACAGCTCAAAATTCCACATTCTTCACATTCTTGAAGGAGACGGTCGGTCGGTATTTGTTCATTTTATCTTACATCTGTGCCAAGTGGTTCAATGCCTGTACAGACACTGAGAACATCTTTGCCTTTGTACTGTCCCCTTCTTCTCCCTGCCTTCCAGAATCATTACTTAGTTCACAGAGACTGAAGCTGTGGACAGGGAATTTGTGCCCTTTTAGCGCATCATAAAATAGTACAAATTTACAACCTGAACTAAGATTTAAACACTGAGCTTTTTCTTAATTTCTCAAAAATCTCTACTTCCAAAGAACAGTTCTATTTTCCCCTGTGACCGCAGCAGGAGAGTCTGAGGTACTCTGCTCCTTACTGGGCAAAACAGAACAGCCTATAAAAACCATTTAAGCTCACTATGGGCAGGCTGTAGCTGAGGATCCCACACAGAACTTCCCTCTGCATCGTAACTGTAGAAAGCCATGGGCAGAGAGTTCCAGCTATGCAGCAAACCTGAAACACCTTTGCAAATAATTAATGGAACGTGTTCAAGTGTAATGGCCAAATAAACAATTCAAACTGTTTCGCAGAGGCAGTGAATGATTCTCAGGGAATTGAGGAAATTGCAGCACAGTCTGAGGTGTGCAACCATTAAGCTGTGCTCTTCTGTTAGTGCTTCAACCTGCTCATCATCACATTCCTGCTAGAGGTTTATTGCCCTCAGGTCCACTCCTACATTTTTTGCATGATCATTCACCAGCCAATTTCAGTCTAAATTACCTGATTCATCAGAGGCTTACTTACTATCGAAATAGCTCAAGCTCACCTGGCCCAGTTCTGGCAGAAATGGATTGGGAGGCAGTAACAAACAGCTCAGCCAGCACAGGGGCTGCGGCCGTGACCTCCAGCAGGGCTGGTGGCCTCCTCAGCTGACACCCCTGCCACCGAGGTAACTCCACAGCCTCAGATCCTCCAGGGAAGGCTGCAAGACATTAGCTGCACATCCAAAAACCTAGTTACTCTGTTCTCAGTACCCAGTGCTTCCCCATAAAGGGCAATTCAGTCATTTCAGGGAATACCGATGGCTCTAATAGCAAGTTTAGTATTAAAAATATTGGTTTAAAAAAGAAAAAAATATTCCAGTGACACTCTCAATCTGTGAGTTTCTGCAATCTGAAAATGTCATGACTTTTAAAAATACTTGTAATCCCTTTTCAAAAAAATCTAACCAGGATTCTAATCTGCACACCATGTGTGAGTTGAGAATAAAATTTGACAACTGCTAATTATAATTACAATACTGACATAGATAAGCTCTAGTTCCACAATCCTACTTGTTCCAGATGGGTCTGAGAGTTTCACCATGGATTCTGCTACACTGCAGAAATTCAATTTAATTTTAAGCAATTTCATTTTCTTTGTACACAATGGCAAAATAAAGGAGGTCACATATTTGAAGATTAACTCAATTTTCAACTCACAAGATAAACACCTACCTAAAGCAGGTACCAGCGTGGACTGGCTTTGTCCAATCCTTGTTGTCATTTGGTTTGTCAGAACTACCTAAAAGAGGAAACAGAAGCAAACAAACAAGAAAATCTCTAGAAAAGCAGCGCACTGGTGGGTGGGAAGGAGGAAAGGGATTTTTCAAAAAGCTTTTATCAAGTTACTCAGGCAAAACTCTCGCCTGCTGTAATGAAGCTTTTGTTAACAAGAAGAAACTGTAAAGGTGCCTCATCTTTCCTCAATAACCAAAACAAAACAAGAGAACCTTGCAAAGCATATTTTCCATTTGCATAGAAGGTAGATTTCTTTCATTCAAAACTTTAAAGAAACCCAAATTTCTCCCCTCCCAAGGGATGCAAACCCTACTCAACGTGTACATTCCACCATCTTTGTACTAAATACTGTTTGGATCCGTATTTAGATGCACGTGACTTGTACTAGCCCTCTTCGAAGAGATAGATTTCAGTCACCGTGGTATAAATGAACTTGGTGGTGCTGCTCAAAACATGCATAAGCCCAGTGATTAACAGAATTTCTGCACCTTGTAGTCTAAAAATGCGCAAGTGGGTACAATACAAAGCAGAATGAAAGTGAACAGACAGAGCGGGGGAGTGTTTTCGCAGCACAAATCACTCGTAGGAGGTTCACAGACAGTCTAGGTTAGATCCCTGGTAGAAGTGGGGGTGGGTGAGACAGAAAAGAGCCAGGAATATTAATTGTAAAGTTCATTAAAAATGAAAAATAAAAAAACCGTACTCATCTTAAACCCTGGAGGTTTCCATTGTTTGACATGCTTGTACGATTCTTGCTTGAACAGTGTGCTGGAGGAAGTGATTCCACTGAGCGCATGGGGCACATATCAAAACACTGACACAGCTGAAAGCCCCAAGACACATACTGCAGATTTCAGAGAAGTTAACTCATCATCTCTGGATGGTAACAGCCCCAGAGAGGCTCCTCCATCTCACTGGAGAAGGGCTGGGCATCCTGGCACAACCCACTGAGTTCAGCTTTAGAAACTGAAGGAACTTACTTGCTGCTGCATTAGAGCATTCCATCTGCCCAGCTTTGCTGCCCAACAGGCAACCTCTGGCGTGCAAGCTGAATTCAGACTGCTTGTGAACTATGTGGAACCAACGCAAGGACTAACAAGAGGGGCACTCTAAGCTGTATAATTCCTGAAGCTCTGTGACAGCTCACTTCTTAGCGTTTCTTTATTAAGTTATAGATGTTTCCCTTAACCAAAGAAAAAGACTGTACAATGACAACTGCTCCTGTTCAAGGTCAGCAGGTACCAAATTCATGAGTGAAAGCACTCAGTAAAAACTGGAGGCTGAGCAAATCAAGCAGTTATAGAACATTTGTCTCCCTTGGTGCCCACGCCAGCAGGAAGAAGCTTCATAATTCATGTCAGGGCGACAGAGAGGGCACGCTCTCAGCAGCAAGCCCAATCGCCTAACCCAGGCGGAACACAGAGCTCTGCTCCTTCCCTTCCTGCAGCTATCAGAGGAAGCACAAGGGGAGGCTTATTTTTAGCAGCTCGGAACAAAAGCCAATTCTGCGAAGGGACTTGTGGATGACAAGGTTGCAAGTCACCTGGAAACTGCTGCGGGCACAAGCACCATTTTGAGGCTGTGTAAGCTCTTAATTCCTGAACAATGCTATTCTGCAGGGTAAAAGACTTGCCAAAACAACTCCTGGAACAGATGCAGCTTCTGAGTGCCATCTGCTGGCTACGCCGCTGCAGATCTGCTGGCCTCCATATTGGCGTAAATGACGTAGAAACAATGCCCAGGAAGGAAGCAAAGGGTTTCCATGGATGCCAGAAGAGCAAGCCAAACCAGCAGATAAAGTGGTTTTCCTCCCTATGAACAGTTCCTCTGGTAAGACCGTAGTTTAAACAAAGGATGGAAAATTATATTGGAGCTGCTAAATACTCTGAGGTATTTTAATGTGCATGCTTTGCAGGTAGAAGTCACCAAAGGAGCGTTCAACTGAATCACTGAAGAAGATGATGGGAAACAGCATGGCAAATTGATACGCTACCATTTCATTAAATCCATAGGATGCTCTTTATGCAAACTTTACTTATTTTGGCAGTCTATGAATTTTCCACCTAAACAGTTTTGTCTGTGTGATCCATCTATATTTACTAACCAAACCGGCAAATACAAACGTACAGGACATTACTGGAGTCTTATTTTTCTGTCTACAGAAAATCAGAAATCACAGTTGCTTAAATTTTTTAATATATTTATTCCAAAGTAGCATCTTTTGTGATTTAAACCTGCCCCGGACTTACCGCTGATTTATGGTCGTTCGCTATGATGATCAGCTGCTGTGCCAGACCATTCAAAAGCCTCGTTCGAAGCGAGAGGTCCTCAAAGTCATGGCGAAAAGGAAATGCAATCCCATCAACTACCACCAGCCGGACCTAAATGCAGAAGACAAGGAAAAACTACCGTTAACTATCCTACAAACCAATGACAAAAGGCAGTAAAACCTCTTTTTAAGTGCACTGGAATGTGTTAAATAAGGTGATGGCAATCTTATTTCAGACTTGAATGTGCACAACAGCATAACACCTATTGTCTCTTTGTGTATCAGAGACAATCAGCACTCCAGAGGAGTGCAGCGTGAAGAGCCTCGAGCTCCAAACACAATAGTGCTTGTTTGCCAAGAAAGGTTGGACCAGATGCTCCTTGAGGTCCCTTCCAAGCTGGGACTCTACGATTCTTTGATTCCAGTACACTTGCAAAGTGCAGTACTGCGTTACGCACAGACCACCGCTGCACCTCCCATTAGTTAACGCAGCACCGAGCTGCCGCTCCGAATGCTCACAGAGTCAGAGCTCACTCGCTTACAGCCAGTGGACTTATCTCAGCAGCACCTGGCACAGAATACAAAATGACAAAGCTGGACAGAAAGCCTTGCAGAAGAGAAGCTGGAGGGGGGGGAAAAAAAAAAAATCATTAAACATCAGAATTGTACTCCAATCTACTTTCCACGAACACTCATTTATTTCACCTTCTCCCTCAAAAATTAAATCCAGACCAAAATTAGAATACATGCTGTCTGTAGTCACTGGTAAGATAACTCATCTGAGTCCCAGGCTCAGATCTATCTTAGAAACAAGAATTTTAACAGATGCTTTAAGATATTCCAGGCGCTATGCAATGGTGCTGAGTATCTGGCTTGCCTAAAGATGTTTGCTTTGCTGAATTATTTCTTCAGTGGCAATCATTATCTGAAGGCAGAACACAATGCTGCTGCTGGCTCATCACCCTCAAGACACTATATAAACATTAGCCTGGGATTTTTATTTATTCTAACTTCATTTGTTTTAGCTGTTTTGATGACCCAAGTTCCCCTGAAATACAGAAGGGAGATGGATAGTCTTACAGCATCTGCATGTTCAAATGTCACTCAAATCCTAGGAATCTAGGAGCTTCTGCATTAATGCACAAGATAACAAATTGGAAACAACACAAGAAAACTTATTTTCTTTATTATTGATTTAACTCATTACTGGGAAGTTGCTTTGTGACAGGATCACACAAGCATGCAGCAAACTCATTGTGTGAAATGGCCCTGGGCCTCCAACTGAAAAAAATCTCAATTTGAAAAAGATTAAATACCTAGAATCAAAAGAAGATATTCTTCTGTTTTCTCATTTTCCCTCCTTCCTGCAAATTCTTGTCTATGAGCCTGTACATCTTCCTCGTGCATAATTTTTTGACTTTAAGAACAATCATTTTAACAGCATAAACATGACTCATGCTAGGAAGGAATGTATACATAGTTCTATAACTTGTCTCTCAATTAATATGGCCAGGTAGGATGTAATTTAGCTTATTTTCTCCCAGTTGCACTTGTTATAAAATAGCAAACAAGTAGACTTAAAAGTATACAAAAGTAGACTACTTAGAGAAAGCTTGGTAGCACATCTTCTCCATGTTAGTTTGTTTCTGCTAGACATGAAGGAAGTAGCTTTATTATGACAAGACTATTTTCTAACACAGTCTTTCCTCACATAATTGTTCTTTCTCATATTATTAACAAGATCTCAAACTAATTCATATTTCCAAAGGACACACTCTACAACTATGGCTCTCTCAAAAACCCCTTAAAACCTGGAGGTTTCCTGTGGTCCCAGTCTCAGCTCTGGGCCTGCACAGAGGGATCAGACTAATTTTAATGAGAGCTGGACTGCAATGAGCAATCTGTCAAGTCACTTATAGCCTGTCGAAGGAATCACCAGAAGGTCTTATGGTTCTCCTGCAACCTTCAGTATTTCAGGCTCGAGGCCAAGCACAGATAATCAGCACAGATGGTACCAGAGAACTGCAGCCCAATGTAACTGCGCTAATGAAGCCATGTACTTTCCACAAGAGCAAACACAACAGGGCACCGTTAGTACCTGGCAGAGAAAGGGAGATACCAGACTACACTAAGCAAAAGTAAGACTCCCATCTGCGCTTTCCAGAACATAACAGCTTCCAAAAACTGGAATTATGTCCAAAACACAATCTAACTAAACAACGCTGGTTTGTGCTGTTAGAACAAGGCACAAGTCACCTTCCTCAAACCCTGTTAGGGAGCGATCTGCTCTGCAAAATCCAGAAATCTGGAAGGGAGGTGGTGAAAATCTGCCTTACAATAGCATTTCACTAAGACACCAGGTACTAGGAAACTTTTTGGCTGTAGTCCACCCAAGAGTCAAGCTGCAGGTTCCGGTTGCTTGTAGCAACAGAGAGATGTATTGGAAAGAAGAGGAAGAGCCACTTTCTAGATGCCAAGATGGTGCAGGATCCTTCTGATCCTCAGTGATCTAGTTCAAAAAAACCCAGCACTAAGCCTTTCTGATCCCCCCGCGTCACGGTCAGCACACGCTCACCTGGCTCAGAGACTCTTTTGTAGAGCAGTTTTGTGGCGATTCATTGCTCAGTGTCATAGAAATGTAACAACACGTGGCAACACAGATGTGGGATCCTCACCTCAAAGTGGAGGTTGAGGTTGATGGCAGCAGTGGCAGCAAAAGTAAACTACTCTCAAGAGTAACTGGGATGGGGATGAAAAAGCAAACAAGCTTTACATTTGTACTCTGGCATCAGCCAATATATTGCCTCCACGCTGATGAGGTGCCGAGGTCTTACTCATATTACTCTTACTGTTACAGATTAACATCCCTGAAAATCTTAGTGTGAGGATGAGTGGTATCTTCTGATCAGTCTGCAATAACCCTTACCTTTGGATGCTCTGAAAGAAAGTCTGGGAGGAGGTAGACCTGTGCAAGAAGCTCTGTGTAGTCACAGCATCGGAAGTAATATATGTGAGAAAGGATATTTTCAAGAGAGAAGGTCTCCAAAGCTTTTAGATGATCTGAGAACAAATAAGAGGATGAGTGAATGAGTCAGAAGTCGGTACTAGCATATTGCTACTTTCATCAATCTACCAAACTATGCCTTCCACATATAGCAACAGCAAAACCCCCAGGAACAGAAACAGTCAAGGTAAAGAGTGTGGGAAACATACCTTCCATCTGGCTTGAAAGTCAAGAAGGTGTTGAGCAGATGCTATCTCAGCATTTGCACATTGATACACCGGAGCCTCCAACGGAGTGCTCCAAAAATGAAAAATTTATTTCTGAAAAAAGAGCTTTTCCAGTAAATCATTTTCAAGCCAGAACACTACTAGAGGACAACTGGCTATTCATCATCCATTGTTAAATGAGCCACTGCCTGTACATTAAATATAGTGTCCTTTTTCCTCACTTCAAACAGAAGTTTGCTAGATAAAATGCTCTAAGAGTAACAGAGAAGTTGTGTCAGCATCCCCAACACATTGATGACCAAATAAAACTCTTCATTAAATGCAACCTGGCTGTGTTGACCTTACAAAGGAGCTGAATTCCAGCTACAGTTCTACAATATGGGGCTTCAGCAGCAATGGTGCCTTAAGAAATTCTGCCATTCCTCTTCTCTTTCCCCAGCTGCTCTTCCTGTCATACCACAGAATTACAGAATTACAGAATTACAGAATCACAGGTTGGAAGGGAACTCAAGGATCACCTGGTTGAACCTTTCTTGGCAAAAGCACTGCCCCTGCACTGCAGCACGTTACCCCTCAGTTTTACTGACAGAGTTGTGTTTGGGTTTTGCTGTAAATTTGATTATTAAAATGCTAAAGAAAAGCTAAAAAACCCACAAGTCATCATGTAGAAAAATAAATATTCTTCAACTAGATCAGCTCAGTCTGCAGCAAGGCTGCACACACTGATGTGGTTCAGGGTATGATACCTACACGTGGAAATAAAAGGCTAGCAGCAAAAACCTCTTTAAGCCAGCACTGCTGCTGAACCCTTCAAACTAAAACGGCAGCCTAGGAGACACTTATTCCACTCAGATCCCAGCCTATGGGGCAGAAAGAAACGACTGAGCAACGTACCTTCTTCTTGCTGAGCTTCAGCGATGAGGCGGCAATGCCGCACGCAGGCAGTGGCAATATCCACTACTCTGTCTACCATGAAACTTCCTTCGGTGTCAATGAACACGGCTTCTCCAGCTACGCCCCCGAAGCATTCGGGGATCTGTACGTCTACTGCCAACTGCATACTGCCATGGGAAAGAGAAAAAGAGAAATATTCACATCACAAACCCCTGCCCTCCCAACTCACTCCTAAAGCGATGCGTCTGCTGAGGAACAGGTGGAATGGGAAGCAGCGCGGCCATTAGCGTGATTATATTCATAAAGAGGTAGAGGAATCAGAGACTGCAGCCATGACAACAAGAAAAACAAACTCTCTTCACAGTGAAGCTAAACAAAGAAAAAGTGCTTCTCAGTTGCACAAAAGTAACATAAAAATAAACTACCATAGCTGTGTTTTCCCAACACCAGGCGCTCCACAGATCTCGGTGATTTTCGATAGTTGCACGCCACCTCCCAGAATATTGTCTAGTGCTGAGCAGAAGGTGATGATGAAGCCCTGGGCGTGCTCTTCTTCCAGGAGCTCCAGTGCTGTGCACTTCCTGGTGGTGCCCGATCCCCCAGCAGTCCTTGCAGCATCCCCGTGACACTCCTGCCTCACAACCTGCAACGCTTCCAGTGCCTCTTCTTTGGAGATTCCAGTTTCTAGAAGAGTCAAAACCATGAAACACCACCTTGTTTTTACAAACAGTGATTTATTTAAAGTACAAAGAGATCATTCAACTTGTTTGACAGAACCTGATCATTCTGCGGGGTAACACACAAATACTAATCCTTTCAGTAAACGCTGCTCACAGTTTGTCAACCCCTCGGGAATTAATGATGTGATTTTCAAAAGAACTCAGCAATGACACCCTGCATTCAGAATCAAGTTGATAGTAAGATATCTGCAATTTAAAAAGTCAAAACTGCTGTTCAAAGGCATGGATGAGATCCAGCAGAGGAATTCACCCCTTCTGTACTGGAAGTGTGATCACATTAATGCCATTTGAACCAAATAAGGTCACAGAATCCCAGCGTGGTAGGAGTTGGAGGGGACCTCTGGAGATCATCTTGTCCAACCCCCCAGCTAAAGTAGGGTCACCCAGAGTTGCCCAGGATCACATCCAAGCAGGTTTGGAATCTTTCCAGAGGAGAGTCCAACCTCTCTGACAGCCTGGTCCAGGGCTCTGGCACCCTCAGAGAAGTTTCTCCTCCTGTTCAGGTCCTGTAAAAGGAGTCAGGTTGCAGACTAGTAAGTGACAGTGACACCTACTGATGGTGCTCTGAATTCTCAGGGTATTCCAGGGCTGAGCAGCCTACACATCATTCCTAGGCCTGAAACACAGACTAACGGAGAGGAGATACCTGCAGGTGTCTGCGTGTGAGGATCTGTACACCAGACCTGTCAGGACCAAGCTGCCTCACCTTCATCTTCAAGGCACAACTATGACCACATGTTATCACAGATAATACAACTACTGATAATCAAAATCATTACATGCTTCTTACAACAGCTGTGCAAATCTTATTTTGGCTTCTTGAAAAAGACAACCTTCTGACCTCATAGAAGTTTACTTTTCTTAAAACATGTAGTTTGGGGAAGAAGAGGAATGAGAGACAGAACCCTCTAGCTTTTCTTTTCCCATAGCCCGTTTACCTCTATCACTCAGTGTAAGAAGGATCTGGACCTTTTATCAGAATTTTTTTTTTTTTGCTTAGACTCGTGAGAAAGTACATAAATATTTATTTACTTATTTCTTTTTGCCTAGACACGTGAAAGTCCATAAATACCTGCACTGCCCACAGGCCACCTCCCCTCAGGTCTTGGCGACACTTCTCAAGCTCCTCACCTGCCCAAGCTCCTCAAGACGCATTAACCACTTAAATCAGCGAACCCTGCTCAAACCCCATCCTCGCTAATAAGTTGCCACGAAGGTTTGCCGGAAGGAGAAGGGTCAGGGAAGGGCTGCGAAGGTCCTGCCGGGGCAGGCGGCCTGCTGGGACCGGGGCCGACCCTTCTGCAGCGGGCAGGCCCTGTCCCCGCACCGGTACCTTTGCTCAGCCCGCAGGGGCCGGTACCAGCAGCTCCTGCGCGGTCTGGAAGCCGGCGGCGACCAGCCTGGCCCGCAGCGCGGGGGCCAGCGGGAGGCTGCCCACGTCCCGCTGCATGGCT
>JAVSBS010007168.1:4034-29655 GCA_033124195.1 Coracias cyanogaster | reverse complement strand
GGCTGCCCTGTTCCAGGCGGGGATGGTCCGGGCGGCGCTGTCCCAGCTTGGCTGCTCCGCTCGGCAGCGCTCCAGGCCCGCGGCGGTTCTCGGCGGTGCGGCGCTGGGCAGGTTTTGTCCGTGTACAGCCCGGGGCGGGCAGCCTCGCCAGAGCTGCGGAGAGGCGCTGCCACCCCTTCCATAAAAACGAGAAATAAAGCCGCCCCCAGCTTTTAACGTGAGGAATGGGTTTTACTGCCACACCGCTTTGTCACCCCACGCTGCTGATGCTTTTGTGAAATAACTAGCAGGATTCGTGCAGCTCCGTGTCGGGTGCTGTTAAAAATGACACATTGAAAGTTGGTTGAGGGAGGGGCTGTGAGTGGCTTAGGATATGCAAAGAAAAACATGTCCCAGTGTAACACAAATTCTTCATTGAAAACTTTTCTGTGTCAACCTCAGCTACCCAAGAGGACTCTTGAAGGAACTAAAGCAAGGTGTCCTACCGCCCTCAGGGTGAGCACGGAGGCTGTCCTTTCCTGGTGCAATTTTGAGGAAGCAAAATACTGGGACAGTGGGAACGCAGACGGCTTCATTTCCTTAAAAATGAACAAGGAGGGTTTTGTTGTTTGTATCAGTGAGGTTTCTTGGCAAGAATCTCCAGCGAACGCATATTTAAATCCAACAAACACTCTGGCCCCAGCATTTGAGAGGATCTAAGTTGGGAGGAGGTTGTGGGTCCACAGTTTTCCATGGATTTTTCAGAGTCTGGCGAAGTGTCATGCTCCCTGGGAGCTGCAAACCAGGGGCTGGTGCTATCACTAAGCTGCCTTACATTACTTACATCTTTTGTTAGGGCCTGCCAGGAAGCTAAGGGTTTGAGGAGACAAATGGCCAGCTCATCCGATAGAGCTCCAAAGTACCACAATAAAGAATTTGTTATATTAATAAATAAATAAAGATAAAACTTTGTGCACCCTTTCCTGGACAACTGGCTGAATTCCAGAGCTATCCTTTTTCTCCTGCCAAGTGAACAAACTATGTTTCCTTCATTAGCTGTACAATTACAAAATTTATCATTACATAGCTTTGTAAAACAGATATCCTTAGATAGAGAGTTTTCTATGGCTGTAACATACTATTTTTAGTAATGTCTAAGGTACCCAGAGCACTGATGTCCAACCTATTTTAACTGAGAATTCAAGGAAATGATCTGCAGTTTTTATTCCAAGTGAAATGCCTTCCTGCAGGGCAGTTTCCAAATCTATACGGTTTATGGGAAGCTTAGGCCCACAGTCCTGTCGCCCACACTGTAGCAGAAACTAGTGCAAAAATGCTTTTTTCCACTGGATGGTGCCAGTTGCACAGGGAAAAACATTTTCTAGCGCTGGATCTGTGCAGCTCAAACTGTTGGGCAATGATGCTCATACGGACAGAAAACACACCCAAAGCTGTAGCAATTTGAGACCAGTTAAAGCCTTTAGTTGCCTGCAGTATCCCTACATGACAGTATTTTTTTCAAGGTGATTTTCTGGGTACTTTGGAAGTAAAGCACTTGACTAGGCTTACATATGTTCATGTGGCTCCTCTGATAACCGAGCTGCTGCCTGTACAGCACCATTTGCATGGGAACTTGGGCTCCCAGGGGAACAGGGCAGGTAGCCAGCTACCTGGGTGAAGTGTTGAATAAGCACCCCAGAGGGAAAGATTTGCTGAACTCCTTCTCAGAGAGCCTCAAATCCCTCCAAGCTAACAATGCATAGTCAGGGAGCCCTGTCTGCCATTTCAAGATAAGGGAGAAAACTAGTATGTGACTGCAGAGAGTGGTTTTGATTGATATCTGGGATTGCAGCCCGATCTGTTATGTTTTTGAAAAGATCTCTCCAAATGCTAGGGACTGAATGGGAAATATAGACAGGCTGTTAGGAAGACCAGGCAAAACAAGGACAGTGGAAGAGCTGGGCTCAGGACCGAGCCATCTAATGTTCTCAGAGGTCTACAAATGCCTCAGCCATGACATCCTTGTCCCACGCTGCCTTAGCCTGGAATAACCTCTATGATTTCTGTTCCCTCTTATCCTGACATTCCCATTCAGTTGTTTCTGGTTGGGATTTATTTCACATTGGGGTTTTGGGTGAGTCAAAATCTGAGCAAGGATATCAGGGTTTGGCCCTGAACTCTATTTATTTCCTCCTTGCATTGCATACTTCATGTATACTTTGTTTACTTTTTCCATACGTCATTTGCTTTGGTGTGAATCATTACACTTGGTTAATGAGGAACTGTTGGCCTCTTGTGTAGCACGCAGACTCTGGACTAACCACTTCTCTGAGACATCATCTTACAAGAATGGCTTTGTGGCTGGAAGGTTGCCTGAAGGAAAAAGACCTGGGATTGCTGCTTGACCTCCAGCTGAACATGAGCCAGCAGTGTGCCCAGGGGGCCAAGAAGGCCAACATCCTGGCTGGTATTAGAAATAGTGTGGCCAGTAAGACTAGGGAAGTGATTGTCCCTCTATACTTGGCACTGGTGAGACCACACCTCAAACACTGTGTTCAGTTTTGGTCCCCTCACTCCAAGACGGACATTGAGGTGCTGGAGCACATCCAAAGAAGAGCAGCAAAGCTGGTGAAGAGTCTAGAGAACAAGTCTTATGAGGAATGTCTGAGGGAACTGGGTTTGTTTAGCCTGGAGAAAAGGAGGCTCAGGGGAGACCTTATCAGTCTCTACAACTATCTGAATGGAGGTTGTAGTGATGTGGGTGTTGGTCTCTTATCCCAAGTAATAAGCAGTAGGATGAGAGGAAATGGCATCAAGTTGCACCAGGGCAGGTTTAGATTGGACATTAGGAAAAATTTCTTCCCCAGAAGGGTTGCCAAGCATTGGAACAGGCTGCCCAAGGGAAGTGGTGGAGTTACCATCCCTGTAGGTACTTAAAAGATGTGGAGGTGTGGTGCATAGGGTCAGAATTTAGTGGTGGATTTGGCAGCGCTGGGTTAACTTGATGATCTTAAAGGTCTTTTCCAACCTAAATGATCCTATAATTCTAAGAACTGGAAGCATTGTTAGATCAGAGTGGATAATTAGAGAGGGAATCCTCTCACCACTTTTAGCTATAAAAAATGCCAAATATTACAGCTTTTGCTGATTTTCACTCTGGCTGCCATCAGTATTATGTAAGATGCTGTCATATAGGAGCCACATTAACTGGGAGGTCCTCGGCTGCAGTGAAAGCACAGTGGACTCCCTCATAGCCACCTTCTCAGGGAAGAGTGTGCAAGTCAGAAAAGGATTTGAGTCCTATAGGATCACAAAGTCTCCTGAGAAAGAGAAATGCTTGGGTAGATGTTTACATAGTTATGATGCTATTGCAAATTCCTACTTCTGGAGTGTGAGCTTATGTTCACATTTGGAAGAACTTGATGGATCGCTAGAATTTTTGCACAATGTTACATGTGGAGACTGAAAAATCTCAGGGTGATGTTTTGTGACAGAATTTGGTTTCTTTCTGCTTTGAGTCAGTTTTTGAGAGTTGCTCTGCGGAAGCTAAGGATGGGTGTTCAACCGGGCTTCTCCAGAAAAGAGATTCTACTGCCCACTGTTTGTGGTCACATGTGGCCTTTATGTGGTGTAGTATCTACCAGTTACTCAATATGTATATAGCTATCTTTTTAATTTTTGATTTGTCCTCCCTGCCCAGGGCCTTCAAGACCCCAGATGTACATGACCTAAGAGGTAATATCCTTGAAAGTTAAATACTGGTATCAGAGGAAAGGACATTTTGTGATCTCTGTTGCCAGTTCACTCAAACCCCAGAAGCTTGGCAGCTGTGGACCTGAAAAAGCGGGCCATTGGCCTTTAATAAAATCATCTGGATGTGGGACAGTGGTGTGATAAGACACCAGGTTCTCCTCTCTGAGAGTTAACAGCAAAGAAACCAGCTCTGAAACTATAAAGAAGAAAGCCAAATGCAAAACTATGTTAAAAACCAGTGCAGGTGTAAGTCTGCAAACTTGTCTCAGAGTCTGGGAGTCTCTCACAAGACGACCTTGTTTATATGAAATTTGTGGTTAAGCCTCATAAATTACCAGGTGCCACCTGGATCTGAGAGTTCTGTACTGTGTTTAGTTGAAGTAACCTGTGGTTAGCACCAGGGTAGTACTGGGTGCTCGGAGTGACAGGGATAAGCGAGATAAACAGCACTGCTGTGTCTTTAAAAAGCAAAGGGAACACCGAAAGGGCGAGAGCGTGCAGGAGAGACAGCAAGCAAGTTTGACTTTTGGAGCAAACTCAGCAGACATAGCAGCAGCTCTGCAAACTGACAGTGAGCTAAAGGTAGGCTGGCAGTACTAATGACAACATCCCAGATGCTTGTAGCGCATCTGAGTGTTGGTTCCTTTTCCTGCTTTAATATGTGGGTCAATTATTTTATTTTATACGTGCTTCCTCACCTCAGAGGTTGTTCTGTTTATTTTGGTGAGACTGTCTATAAAGCAAGGTCTTAATGTGAGTAAAAGTATTGCAATCTTGCTTATCTCCAGGAATGTATGAAATATTGTGGTCTGGGAAGAAAGGGGATTTCTTTTCCCTTTTCAAGATAAAAAGAGGTGGTGCTGAACACAGCCGTTAGAGTCGATTGTAGAACCATGGGGGGGATTCATGCCTGGGGTTCACTCTGTAAGCATCTGAGTCGAGTAGGCAAGGAGAAGGAAGATTGTTCCATGTAACCCTCAACTAGAATAACGGAACACAGGCAAATTTAGCATAAGTAGCAGGAAATATTCCTAGCAATGGGAATTCTAGCTCTCCCAAGAAAGCCACTGAAATCTCCAGTGATTAGGAGCTAAGCAGTTTGGTGTTTGATGAGTAGCCTGTTGGAAACAATTATCTACTGCAGAAGATGAAGCTTGGGTGACCTGAGAGGGCTTCTCTGTCATTCATTTTTACCAGTGCATGTTCAATGAAAGAGAAAAAAGAACACTTGAACTTTTTTTTAGCAGTGGTAAACCCTGTCTGATTCATTGGAGTTGGTGATTAATAGCAAGAGTTAGGTCATGGGTTTGGAGATAAGTATGGCATTATGGTGGCACTTAGTCAAAGGGTTAGAAGAGTAGAGAAGGCATAAAATATTTAGCTCTAAATGTACTCGGTGCTGGCTGTTCCTGTACAATGACTTAGATATCACCCGGAGGAGGCATTGCTCATGGTTCTGAGATTCTGAAGGTGCTGCTGGAGATGGTGAAATTACACAAAATTGCATGGGGTGTTACATAGAAGAAAAGGATCTGAGGACAGTGTAGGGCAACTAACTATTCAGCTACTCTGCAGGTAATAGGAGCACAGGACTGTTCGGGGCAAACGAGTTATTGCTCAGTGGATAGATTTTACCAAGTCTGCCACAGGATGCAGCCAAGAAAGCGAGACAGTGCTAATGCTCTGAATACATCTGGGCACAGCTGCACATCACAGCTCTATGAGCAGCGGAATACAAGCAAGCATTGTTGCCAGGCTGGATCAGTGACGGACCAGCAGGGGACCACAGCGCAGACAGAGATATTTAGCAGTATAGGCAGCTTGATGGAGCAACACAGGCAGATGGGGACAGCAGTATGGGCAGCTTGTTCTCAGTGGGATGAAATGAAGAGAAGCTGGGAAGAAAACAAACCTAAATTTTAGTTGCCAAGGCCTAATGAACGGCTTTGAAGTTAAACACAGCTCTTAAGGAAAAAGCTGAGCAGACCAATATGTCATTCTGGATCTGGATCTTATTCAAAGCATGAATAAGAGTTCCCACAGACTCTGAAAGACTGTACTGAAATGATGCTTTATTGAAAGGTTATAAATGAAATAATCTCAGAAACACCAGGGCATCATCACTTAAGAAATACATCCAAGTCATGGTCTAATGAAGGACACCTTCCAAACAGACACTGAACTAAGATTTCTAGCAGGTTACGTGAATTGCTAAGTGTCAATATATATAATCAGTTAAAGAAACCACAGCCACACCCACGTCATTTCTAGTTCTAGTGTATAGTCTTAATGTATCTAGTGTATTAGTCTAAATGTATCTCAATTTATTACTCACACCAAACAGAACAGTAAAAACAAAATAAATCAGAAAACATAATTGAATCTTCTCTATACTGTTTGTTGAGCCAGGTAATCAAAATTGGGTTAGTCACTTTTATTATGGTTTCTCCACAATTTCGTTTTCTAAGTCTGATGCAGTAGCAAATGTTTCAGTGTTTGCGGTGAAAATCTTGTATTTATTTTTATGCAATACCATGTTTCCATGGCAACCACATTGATATTACTTTTGGCTGCATCTCAATGAAAGCTAAAATTGGGGTCAAATTTGAACAGACATTTTCAGCTTTCCAACACCAGTAATCCTTACAGAGAGAGTTCTCAGCAGGGTACTTAAACAGATGACTAACTTACAATGTATAAATATTTTCTCTAGAGCAAACCTCCAGCCAGTATAAATTGCTGTATCTCCTTTAGAGTTCAGGGGACTATAGCGCTTTGCATCAACAGAGGATACACTCCTCATGCTTTACTGGAGTTACTCGTATTCATTAAGCACATGCGTACAAAACTGGGGCCTGAATGAAGTCTATACTGGGATTGAGTATTGTGGGCTCTGCTCGTGTAGAATGGCCTGTCTTAGACACTCCAGGTAAAGGACTAACGAGTGGTGTGAAAGCAGTGGTCTTGCTGAGTTAGATAACCTAGCATGAGGCAGACAAAATTCTTATCTTTCAGACGTCAATCGAGGTCAGTTTTGTATAAAAAAAGTCACCAAACTTTCCGAATGTAATTCTGTTGTCTATAGTAGCTTTACATATGGTTAGCTCAGGCAGAGATTATGAGGGAAGGGGCAGATTTGGATATTTGTACCAGATGACTAATGGCTTTATGTAAGGTGCATCAGGGATCTAATAGACTTGTGGATGCCTCAGGATCAAAGTCAAAACACATCTGGATGCTTATCTGAGGTACTGAGTGCACAGCCATGTCTGGGCCTCTCAATTCAGTCGATGTCTAGGATGAGTAAATAACTTGGAAAGCATTTCTCAGTTAAAGTGATTAGAACTGTTCTATTAAAAACCATGACAGTATTATTAATTTTGGAAGATAAGCTAGCTCACAGCTTCTTTTTCTTTCTCAGGTAATCTGGTTTCTGCTAGATTGAAGATGTCAGTGGCATCACAAATGGACCTGCCTGAAGAAATTCAGCACACATATACAAAATTTTCTGAATGGAAATTCAAGCTGTTTAAAGTGAGATCGTTTGAGAAAACACCTTCTGATGACAGTCAGCACATAAACAAAGACCAGGCAGAAGAGGTTGCTTCTTCAAACAAAGAAATCATACTGCGTAAAGATGAAGCAGTTCCAAGAGGAGAAAATATAGACTTAATGAGCAACAGGCAGGCACTTGAGAAAGATGCCAGTGGCATGAAAACACAAGACAATCAAGCTCATCAGAACAATCTGAAGCAACTTTGCCGCATCTGTGGAGTTTCATTTAAAACTGATTGTTACAAAAGAACTCATCCAGTGCATGGGCCAGTGGATGATGAAACTCTGTTGCTTCTGAGAAAGAAAGAGAAAAAAGCAACCTCTTGGCCAGAGCTTATTGCTAAGGTTTTTAAGATTGATGTGCGGGGGGATATTGATACTATCCATCCCACTCGATTTTGTCAAAATTGCTGGAGTATTATCCATAGAAAATTCAGTAATACTCTATGTGAAGTATATTTTCCTAGGAACAGCACAATGAAGTGGCAGCCGCACTCCCCAAACTGTGATGTGTGCCACACCACCAGTCGTGGAGTCAAGAGAAAAGGTCAGCCACCCAGTGTACAACATGGCAAACGTGTGAAGACCATTGCAGAATGTGCTCGAGTAAAGAGAGGTGTAAAGGACCAAGCACAGATAAAAAACAAAAATTTAATGAAAGAGATTGTCAATTGCAAGAATATACATCTCAGCACAAAGCTGCTTGCAGTTGATTACCCAGTAGATTTCATTAAATCCATCTCTTGCCAGGTCTGCGAGCATATTTTGGCAGATCCAGTGGAAACCACATGTAGACACTTGTTTTGCAGAACTTGCATCCTTAAATGTATTAAGGTTATGGGCAGCTATTGCCCCTCCTGCTGGTATCCTTGCTTCCCTACTGATCTGGTAACCCCAGTGAAATCCTTCCTGAACATTCTTGATAACCTGGGTATAAGATGCCCTGTAAAGGAATGTGATGATGAGATCTTGCATGGAAAGTATGGCCAGCACCTCTCCAGCCACAAGGAGATAAAAGATAGAGAGCTTTACAGCCACATAAATAAAGGTGGCCGGCCAAGGCAGCATCTCCTGTCTTTGACCAGGAGAGCTCAGAAACATCGTCTGAGAGAACTGAAACGTCAAGTCAAGGCTTTTGCTGAGAAAGAAGAGGGCGGTGATATAAAGGCTGTATGCATGACTTTGTTCCTGCTGGCTTTAAGAGCAAAAAATGAACACAAACAAGCAGATGAATTGGAGGCTATAATGCAAGGGAGAGGATCTGGACTTCACCCTGCCGTCTGCCTGGCAATCCGAGTCAACACATTTCTCAGCTGTAGTCAATATCATAAAATGTATAGAACGGTAAAAGCCGTCACTGGGAAGCAGATCTTCCAGCCTTTGCATGCTCTTCGCACTGCTGAGAAATCTCTCCTACCCGGTTATCATCCATTCGAGTGGAAACCTCCCTTGAAAAATGTATCCACTAACACAGAAGTGGGAATTATAGATGGACTGTCAGGATTGCCACTCTCAATTGATGACTACCCAGTAGACACAATTGCAAAGAGATTTCGATACGATGCAGCCTTGGTTTGTGCCTTAAAGGACATGGAGGATGAGATTTTGGAAGGCATGAAAGCAAAAAACCTTGATGACTATTTGAACGGTCCCTTCACTGTGGTAGTAAAAGAGTCCTGTGATGGAATGGGAGAAGTCAGCGAGAAGCATGGAAGTGGGCCGGCTGTCCCAGAGAAGGCTGTTCGCTTTTCTTTCACAATAATGAACATTGCTATAGCACATGGGAATGAGAGCAAGAGGATCTTTGAAGAAGTAAAGCCCAATTCAGAGTTGTGCTGCAAGCCCTTGTGCCTTATGCTTGCTGATGAATCAGATCATGAAACTCTGACGGCAATCCTGAGCCCCCTCATAGCAGAAAGAGAGGCTATGAAAAACAGCGAACTGCTACTTGAAATGGGAGGCATCCTGAGAACATTCAAATTCATCTTTAGGGGTACAGGATATGATGAGAAACTCGTGCGGGAAGTGGAAGGGCTGGAGGCCTCAGGTTCCACTTACATTTGTACCCTGTGTGATGCAACCCGCCTGGAGGCATCCCAGAATTTGGTGTTCCACTCCATAACCAGGAGCCATGCTGAAAATCTGGAGCGATATGAAATATGGAGGTCTAACCCATATCATGAATCTGTTGATGAGCTCCGTGACAGAGTGAAGGGTGTTTCAGCCAAACCTTTTATTGAGACTGTTCCCTCCATAGATGCACTGCACTGTGACATTGGCAATGCAACTGAATTCTACAAGATTTTCCAGATGGAGATTGGTGAAGTTTACAAAAATCCTGATGTGTCTAAAGAGGAGAGGAAGAGGTGGCAGTTGACTCTTGACAAACACCTCAGGAAGAAGATGAACTTGAAGCCTATGATGAGGATGAGTGGAAATTTTGCTAGAAAACTCATGTCCAAAGAGACAGTAGAAGCGGTATGTGAATTAATTAAGTGTGAGGAAAGGCATGAAGCCCTAAAAGAACTAATGGACCTTTATCTGAAGATGAAGCCAGTGTGGCGGTCCTCATGCCCGGCCAAGGAGTGTCCAGAATTGATGTGCCAGTATAGCTACAATTCACAGCGTTTTGCTGAGCTCCTGTCTACAAAGTTCAAGTACAGATACGAAGGCAAGATCACAAATTATTTCCACAAAACCCTTGCTCATGTTCCTGAAATCATTGAAAGAGATGGGTCCATTGGGGCATGGGCAAGTGAAGGAAATGAGTCTGGAAACAAACTGTTTAGGAGGTTCCGAAAAATGAATGCTAGGCAGTCCAAATGCTATGAGATGGAGGATGTCCTGAAGCATCACTGGCTGTATACCTCTAAGTACCTCCAGAGGTTCATGAATGCTCATAAAACGTTAAAAAGCCAGGGCTTCACTATTGACGAGTGAACTAAATGATAGTTTAGGTGACTCCTCACCGCTGGAGGTCTTGGAAAGCAATGATTCAGGGGAACTCTAAATGTAAAGTGCATTTGGTGTTGGGTTTGTGATGGTGCCTTCCTGCAA
This sequence comes from Coracias cyanogaster, assembly GCA_033124195.1. Taxonomy (NCBI): domain Eukaryota; kingdom Metazoa; phylum Chordata; class Aves; order Coraciiformes; family Coraciidae; genus Coracias; species Coracias cyanogaster. The sequence continues at coordinate 19,311 of JAVSBS010007168.1, read as the reverse complement.
GGAGGCAGCTTCTTTTTCAGGCCTGTAGAGTGACAGGGAAGTCTGTAATGATCATTTTTATACTCCCTGTTAAAGGTGCTGAGTGGAGTTGAATAAAAACCATGTCTGCTGGGAGTTTCCAAGAGGCAATGCAGTGGTGCATTTATCGGTTGTTAGGTGAAATGAAAGCAGAAACAAATTGCAAAGAAGGGTCTTCAGTTTATTTTGGCTTTAGAGTGTTGTTTAGAAGTGAGAAGGCCAAAGTAAACCAAGTTTTATATAAAGTAGTATTTTGGAATGAATATCATTCTGGAGAGTAATGAGAGTTGCTGAAAAAGGGAGCATGGCTATTTGTTCTCTTTGCATTTTTAAAACTATTTTTCTATTTACTTTTTAGGAGGGTTTGATTATTTTATTGACGGTCCTTTGGCTTTTATAAGTAAAGATTCATCAATGACGCACTTGGCTTGGGATAAAGTTCAGTTACTTTTGTATAAAATACTGGCTAAAGATGCAAACTTTGATCTCACAAACTTAAAAAAAATATTATTATTTAACATTTATATGGTAGTACTGCTTAGGAGCAGATGGTGGTATCACCATGCCAATTTACTATATGAAGATATAGGAAAGGTAGCTGGCATTTTTAAAAGATACTTTTATTGTAGTCTGTTTACTCTAAAATGCAGACTTGTGCTCCTAAATCAGGATTTACAGTGTCTTGTGGTTATCTCACCATAGAAAGTACATTCAGGCTCTGCTGTGTAGTTTATTGCTCCATGAGCATTTTAGATTTCTATGGTAACTTCAGTATATAGTATAATTTGAATTAGTAGAGTTTTATTGGGTGAATTCCTGGCCTCGCTGGAGTCACCAGTAAATTATCACTAATAACAGCAGGTCCCCGGTTTCACCAAGTGACTTCAGTCACAGCAGATCCATTTTTCAGGAGATGGATATTACCATGATCGGATATATGCCAATGGTATGATCTTGTCTGTTAGGATATTTCAGTGACCACTGCTGATGTGCTCCAACTGTAACTGCTACTGAGCTTTTTCATGCCTGGGATACACCACACTCACAATCTCATTTTCCAAACCTGTACAAGAGGAACTATATTTATCAACCTCAAAGATAGCTGGCATAACAGATTAGTTAAAAAGCAATTACCTGTCTTGAAATTACTGCGTAGCGGATTTTTATGTTATTACCTCCCTGTTTAGTTGGCATTTCTCTGCACTATATTAGGTGAACCATTTTGTTGGTGGTATTTGCCTTTCTGAAGTGGTATCTAGTAAATTAAAAAGATATTAATTTCATTCAATGAAATAGACTCAAGAGTACATGAGATCATCCTTAAAATCATCTAGCCTTTCAGATCTGCACCTGCAGCTAGGGCATTACTGTGTTTGGAGCAGTATTTCTGAAACAAGATGAAATGCAGAAACAATCAAAGGACAGATCTAAAAGAATCCACTTTTAATTTTGATGTGGCAGAAGTTGGTTTGTGAGTGTAAGTGAACAAGAAACTTAAAAGAGGTCTGAGGTTTGTTTAGCAGTATCTTGTTCATGTTATTTACTATATCTTTGAGGGCCTGATATTTACCAGTTATGGACAATGGAAAAATATAGTTGTGTTAGTAATTAGCACAAATATTAGTGTTATTCTGATTATGTATTTCTTTTTATTTTATTAATTTAAATACTGTTTTTTAAAGTATTCTGTAATATAGGACTTCGTTTAATACATTTTATTTAAACATAGTTTAACCATAGGTCCAAATTTGCAGTTGGAAATAATGCCTTTTATTTAAAACATTTACTTTTTTTTAAGCAGTCACAACGACTATAGCATCTTTTGTATGGTGTACGGTGTACGTTTGCATTCTAGATTTTTTTTTTTTAATTCTTTGAATAAAACACATATTTCCCATAGAGCATAAATACCAGGTATCATTCTCTACCAATAAATGCAGACAACAAGTGCAGCTGTTTCCCAGGGAGTATAAATATCAGGTATAAAGAGCATCCTTTAGCAGTAAATGCAGATATAGTTTGCATTTTTGGTCAGCATATATTTCATTATGCGAACAGTTGCACACTTTTCTTTTTTTCTCTATAGGGACTGTATGTTCTATCCTTGACTCTGCTTGAATAACCTAGGGCCTAGTTTAGCAATTTTGACTCACCTCATGGTGATTTTCACTCCATTTAAGTGGTATATGCAGTTTTTGCTGCCTTTTGCACAGGAGTGAATTCCAGTCCCAGGTAATGTGTATCTGGTTATTGCAAGGCGTATGTGCCACTGGAGTGACAGACCAGGCTTTGCTCATCTTGCGTGTGTAATTTCAGTGACTCCACTAACATTTTCAAATTCCAAATTCAATTTAACAAGCCGCTGATGTAACAGCAAGTTTTCATCTCACTGCCCACAAAAGGGTTGAGTAAATTTTATCCATGTATGTATGATTTCTCAGGATGAGGTCTATGTCCTGGGGTAACTCATCAGACTGAACAGAACCTGGATGGGGCCAGAGGAATGCAGTGCCATGTGAAAGTATTATTTTGTGAAATATTATTAAGCCAGCAAGACACATTCCACATTCTAGCAGCTCTGGGCAGGACAGCTGACCCAGAGAACTTTTTTTTTTCCTCATTTTTCTTTCCCCCCATTTTTGACATCTTCTGTAAATCAAGAGACTCTCTTTGAGGGTTTTGAACTCATTAGAACAAACACCACTGAAAGGCTAAGTACCTGCAAGTGAAAGCTTTTGTAAACAAGGATAAAATAACAATGCTGGCTGCACACAGCCATGCATCAGAAGGCAAACAAATTCTGACTGCAGACAGGTGCACCATTTGGTTACAGTCTGCTGTTAAGGTTCTTGGTTTTGAAGAGGCTTTAGAAAAATAGAGACACTTTTGTTCATGGTGTTCTTTTATACCTTCACATTTTCTTTCTTACGTTAATACTTGGTGCAGATCCTTCAGGAATTCATGGTAAATGATTTTCTTGTTCTGAAATTGTGTTGACTGTCGTTTTTATATCATCATATTGTGTATCTTGGTTTTGTTTCGTTTGTTTTATTCAAGGGCTTTGTATTGTGAATTGCCATGTTATGAAACAATGTGAACTAAGTTAGAAGCTGCGATCGTGGTATCACGTATTTTTTTTCCTCACAGGAATAATTCTACTGACTTTAAGCAAACCAGCTGTGACTTTTAGTCAGGCAGTTCAGAAACAAACTCCAGTTATTTACAGCATCCTAATTTCTGACTACACTGAGTTCTGTGCTTTGTCTCACTGCCTGGCTCCACAGTTTTACTTTTTCTTACTGTATTACAGTTTCTAAATTCATGAAACCTGTTTAAAATAAAGGTCTTACAAATATTTAAGCTTCTGACTTTGTATTTCTTACCAGTTTTTCAACTATGCACATAATTTCATGGTAACAGTCTTACTTTTCATTCAAATTCAGATGCTTTCAATATTTAGGCTGTTCTAATACCCAGAGACACCTGTGTTTCTAGCCTTGTTCTGGAAATCACTAAATGAACACACATGATTACTCGGTGAGCCTCAGCAGTCCTTCCAGCACCATTCCTCACAGGCAACTGTTTGACAGAAAACAAAAGTAATTTTGAAACAGTTTTATTTGCTCTAAAAATGGCTTTTGCTTAATTTACAAATCCCAGGGTTTGTTTAAAATCAGCCTTACACTGTTATGTCCGTGCTAATATGTTAAGCTTATTTACTGGCTTCTGTGCATCAAATTTTGGCTCCTCGTCATAGACTGAGCTTCAAAGATTAGTTCCTATCTACCTTTCAGTTCATGATTTCTAGCTTCCCTTTATTGTACTTCAGAAAATCTTTCTTTCTTCCCTGCAATGATATCTCAGGGTCAAAAGACTTACATAAACCAACTGGTTTGGATGGAATTAACGATGAGCAAATTAAGCTACCTGATTTCCTTGTGCAATCAGGTAATTAGACATCTAATTTCTGGACTTTGTATCACCAACTTAGTTCTTTCATCTGACCTTGAATAAAAAATGTTGGATGGAAAAAACAACCCATATAAAACAAAAAATACAAGCCTCAGAGAGTTTCCTGGTAAATTAGGATGATTTTAACTCCTTTATTCCTAAATCTGTAATCAGTGACTGAATTTCAATTTCCATGTATTCCTATTAGACTCAAGATCAGATGAAAAATAATGAAGCTTGTCACTACTCTTCTTCAGAGTACTGTTTTCAGTGACTGAATATGGTGTAATTTTCAAACAGCTGCAACTCCAAAGTGTGGGAGCTTTTCTAACTTCGCCATCAAGCTTAATGTTGTCCATAATACCAAAAGACACATTAGAAAGGACTTAATTAGAACCTTTTCTAGCAGCATTGGGAGGGAGGTCAAGAGGTATATCTTCAATACCCAGCTCTTCCTCTGGAGATGGGCATTCTGAGCCAGTGGACAAGGAAATACACAATAACTACCACCTGAAGGATGTCTGCACACTTGTGGTAGTGGCCAGTGTCTTTTCTTCCTGCATATGTGTATGAGCAATTGGAAGGTTTATAAGGTCTTGCTTTTTAAAAAGAAAAAACAGGCTTCAGTGTCACATATTTCAAAGATCAAGTAGAGACACCAAATTGGAGTTTGATATTCAGAGGCTGTTGCCCAAGCCCTTCCCAGAAGCTAGTCTTGTTTAAAATGGAATAGGGTTGGAAATCAAATACTAGAGGAGCTATAGCCACCTATCATGAAAAAAAAAGAAGTAAGCCAGTCCTTCTGTCTTTACTACACTAAGTCTAGCAGTAAACAACTTTACAGATTTCTTTTCAATCTGTATTCAATCTTTTCCTTTTCCTTTGAGCTCCCAGTTGCATTATTTCCACTCCTTTCAATGATCTGTCGGTGCAATGAGTCACTCAGAACTATGACACATGCTTTAGTGCTACCACTAAAGTTTGTGCTGTGCCTTTCCTGTAGATTAATCAGGTACTTCAGGGTCCAAGCACCTTTCAATAGCAGTAAAATCCATATATTATTCTCATAAAAGCTCATAATAACATGTTACTGAAATGTGGCTGGGAACCATGATGGTGCTTGTTGTGGTTACAAAACACATAGGTCAGTTGGATGTAGATACGCTAAAGATTTACTTCTCCACTCAAATCTACTTCATTTTATCTTCTAATTCTAACCTGCCTGAGGAAGAAACATCTTGTATCGATTAGATGATTCTGAAGACAATCAATGCTCTAACAAGTACATGATTCAAAAGCGTCATCAGAATTATCAGGGAATGAAGTACTTTCTGCAGTCTTGAACACTATGTCAAGTGTCTTCTTTGCAGGCTGATGTTCATATATTGCTTCATGTTCAAGTCCTTTGGAATATTATATTCTATTTTACTGTACTTATGACTTCCTCTTCCTGCAGTGACTACGGTCTCTGAGCTGGGATTTAATGTTGCTTGTACTGCCCTTCACTATGAGGCTGGACATGGTTTGACCAGGCAGTTTCTTCCTCTTACTGAAATAAACCATACATTTAAAAAAAGCACAGCTAAAACATACAATACACTGATGTTATGGGCCTGGTTAGAAATATCATAAAATCTGACTGTGAATTGCTGTTTTCATAGCCATAGCCTTAAAGTAAAGAACAACTCAGGTAAGAACTTAAAGGGGCCACAATGTGTGCTTCACCTTTCCACATGCTAAGCCTAACTGTTCTTGGCTCCGAGACTCACGGAGTCACTGCAGCTGCAGGAGTCAGTTCTGGACATTCAGAGATGCTCCCAACATACTTCAGTCACAGCACCAGTGCCTGAGACACCAGGCTTTGTCTCAGCCTGAACATCACTTCTGCTAGGCCACTGCCAAGCTTTCCCTTTGGAAAATGTTTCCATCCTTTTGTCTGCAGTAGCAGACAATTTTGTCACACAATTGTGAGGAATTGGAGATAATGACAGTAACTGGGAGAGGTAAGAGGCAAAAACTTGGATGGGACGTTGCCAAGGAGTTCAATAATTGCGGGGAGTGCTTTGTTGTAAAATGGTGAAGAGATGAGGGTTGGAGTTCTGTTCTCGGAGTATATTGTCCCCCCTTGTTGGTGTTGTGATGATGTGGCTTTAATTCTGGTGTGGATTTTCTTTTGGTTGTTGGAAATTAAGTCTATGAAGAGTCAGTGATGAATGTATGATTAATGACAATTCAGCTAAGTAAGACCTATGACTAGCCTACAAAAGGAGATGTTGACTCTTGAATTTCACCAGTTTGAAGGGACATGGACATGATATTAATTTATTTTTTGGAAACACATATAGCACCATGTACTCTGAGCTTACATAAAATAGCATGACAAAGGAAATGGGAAGCTGGCATTGAAATCGATGAATTTATACCAATATCAGACTAGTCTGAGAGGAGTCAGGGACATATACATCCCATTTACAAGCTCTTCCCAAACCATAACCTCCCTCAGCACATGAAAAAGCTGGAAATGGAAACTGTATGATTGTCCTTTACTTCCTCTGCTATTGCCTTGAGTTGTGAAGGTTGTAGGGGGAGTACTGTCCATCCACGTCTGTGTTGATAGGAATACTGTGCTACGTGTGCTGCTTTGAAAAGGAGTGGCTGCTCGGGGTCTGCATATAGTGATCAAATGGCTGACAGCTGCTCCTGGTTTGGTTTTTTTTATTCAGGGCTCCAGCATGAAAGCTGGACTTGTGAATACTCAGCTATTATTGTTGGCTCACAAATGCTGAGCTGATGGTATTGATTTTTTGGAAAGATGTTTGGAGCAGTAATAAAAATAAAAAATAAAGTCAAGAATGATGAGGCTTTACAAATAGCCAGTAAAAGAATCCACAAAAACTTGATAAACTCTTGGGCCATTCAACCTTGACAGTGTCCTTTTCAATCCGAATCCAATCTTCTCCTTGTGTTTTGAGCAGCCAGCTGCATTTGTTTCCACCCTTCCAATGCTCCACTGGCTCAATAAGTCACTCTGAGCTACAACTTGCACTTTTAAGCTTTCACACTCTACACAGTGGCCCTGGGAGGGCAGAGAAGAAATGGGTAGTGGAGAACTTGGAGCAAATGACAAAAGTCTCGTTCATCAGGACTGAAGTCAATGGGAGCTCATAGCATGGGGTGGCTGTGAAGCTAGACCCCTTATCATACGTCAGATGGACCTTCCAAGCACACATGCCATCCTTTCATGGAGTTTGGGATTTACAGTGTTTGATTTAGTCCATAGGTAGGTGAAAAAAATGCAGTCATTTTTATTACAAACTTTATTAGCTTACTAGATATTAAAAATACAAACACAAAGCGGTTGTTAAGCACAGTGGTTTAAGAAAGAAATTTAATTTTTACTGTGTGATGATATTCCACAACTGTAGCCAAAACTGACATATAATAATTTAATACCTTTTAAAATAATAATAAAAAAAAATTATCCAGATTTAAATGCTCCATATGTAAGCTTTCTATAATGGAAGTCCTCAGAGAAAACTGACCCTCAGTGTCTGCATATTTATTTCTGGCACAAGGGCCTTCAGCCACCACTTTAAAGACAGAGTAATCAGTCTAATTTTATTTCACTACACCAAAGTAAAATTGGAGTTATGCAGCTATAAATTAGGCCGCATATTTCTAGAACTACTCACTAAGATAAAAACCTAAAATGGGTAATATAATGTCCTTTACAGACAGATGGTAACAGCACTGAGTACATGGGGTAGTGTCTTACCCTCCCAGTGGTTCCACTAAACTCACTGGGGATAGCTGGAGAGTAAGTTACAGCAAAAAATACAGCACACAGTTACACACAGTTTGGCAGTGTGTCTGCATAATGCCCTCTATCATGGGAGTCCTATCCAGATATTACAAAAATACACATAAAAGACAAAATAATTTCATGAGCTTTGAAATGTAACTGAAATACTGAGATCACTGAAATCAATTAAACAAAAAGATCCCTCTGAGCTCCAGTAACCCATTCTGCTTCAGCCATTACTAGCTGTCTTTGACTGTGATTTCATTTCTTCCCAGGTGTATACAAATCAGTGGTTTAAATCTATTCAAACAATCTCCGAAGAAAGGACTTCTTCACTGGCGTTGTTAACTTCATCGCTGTCTTCTTCCGCAGGGGTTTCATGGGTTGCTTTTTCAGGTTCCTCACCTTTTTGGGAGTTTGTAGGCCTTTATTAAGGTCAGTGTGCTCATTGCAGAAGTACTTGACATTTGCTTCTGAGAGACGCAGGAGCATGCTCTCCGAGAGATCCATACATTGTGCGTGGACCCAGTGGCCAGCCCCACTGGAACACAGGATCATTGCAGGCTTGTTGAGTTCTGTTGAATAGAAAGGGACCCAGGTGTTAATGTCAATATTGCAACTGGCAGAGCAGGTGATCCAGTAGCCCGTTTCTGACTCATCTTCTTCATCATCTTCATTGTAAGTGTCAGCATCATCAACATCAAAGCTATTGGCTTCAGCACTAAAAGAAAACTCTTCCGAATCTTCAAATGGAGTGGAGTCTCCAGGGTCTTCGGTCGATGTCTGACTGCAAATTTGTGCTGTTGGTTCTTCCTCCTTGTCCTCTTCTGCCCCTTTGCATCTCAAAATGTAGAAGTAGTTTGCATCTGAGATTAACTGTTTGTTGGCCCCTGGAATGCCCAGCAATACAGATCCTTCACCCATATCACAGCCAAACCAGATCCTGCAGTGTTTAATATCTGGTGTCCAGTCTGGGCCCTCCCTTTCAACAATCTCTATCTTATTATCTTCCAGAACTATAGTGTTACACACCAACCGTTTCTGATCATCAGACTGATAGCCCCCAACAAGGACAAATTCGGTATCACCAGTTTGAGTCACTATAGCACTTGACACAGATATCCCCCCTGGCAAGACGGTGCAGGTCACAGACGGGCTCCCCAGTGGGAGATCAATCTTTAGCTTGTACAAGCTGGGTGCTCTGGTGTTATTTTGAAGTGAATGGCCTCCCAAAATGTAGACTGTATCATTTCTGGCAACTGAAACATGGAAAGCAAGTCCATCTTGAAGCTCTGGAAGTATGTATGATGTACAGCATCCAAACTCAAAATCAACAAGAAACACAAATGGCAAACAGTCAACTACGCTGTTCCATTTTTCAGTGGTCCTTTGTGCAAGAGGAGTATATGATCTCCCTCCAAATATAACGCTCATGCTTTTTCCCCGGCTATGAATGACATTAATTGTATGTCCATATCTAGCTTCAGGGACATCTCCACATAGGTCTTTTTCAACACATTGGAACGTGGGTTTCTTGCTACTTTTGCTTACCAGCCTCATAGCATAAATCTTATCAGAAAGGTCATTGTTAGGTGTTTTCCCACCATGGATGATATACTGGTACTCATCAGACTCTGCATTGCCTCTGAGTGTGCAAAGAGCAGGGTAGCGGAGAGGGGGGAGGTAACAGGAGTCTTTAGAAAAGAAGGCAGGTTTCATTTTGAGCTCATTCTGCTTTATATCGAGGAGGAAAACACCAGTGGGACAAGACCTTTTTGGCCATCCTTTCTGCCCAAAAAAGAAAATATGCTTATCAAAATTCAGGAGAGAGAAGCCTGGCTGGAGCAAGGATGAATTACTCATGGCTGATACCACCTGCAGCGACATTTTGTCTGTTGACTGGGCCATACTGTGGTCAATATCTGAGAAAAAAAAAACACAAAAGAAACATGAAACAAGCTTCAGTCCCTATGCAAGTGATTTAATAGTGTTTGAATAAATCATATTACTGTTTGTTATGTACCCTTGTGGACAAGAAGGCCAATGGCATCCTGGGTTGCATTAAGAAGAGTGTGACCAGCAGGTCAAGGAAGGTTCTCCTCCCCCTCTTCTCTGCCCTGGTAAGGCCACATCTGGAGCACTGTGTCTAGTTCTGGGCTCCCCAGTTCAAGAAAAACAGGGAAATACTGGAGAGAGTCCAATGGAGGCTACGAGGATGATTAAGGGACTAGAACATCTCCCTTACCAGGAAAGGCAGAGAGCCTTGGGGCTGTTTGCCCTGGAGAAGGCTGAGAGGGGATCTGATCAATGTTTATAAATATCTGAAGGGTGAGTGTCTGCAAGATGGGGCCAGTCTCTTTTCAGTAGTGCCCAGTGATAGGGCAGGGGCAATGGGTACAAACTGGAGCACAGAAAGTTCCACCTCAACATGAGGAGAAACTTCTCTACTGTGAGGGTTCCAGAGCACTGCAACAGGCTGCCCAGAGAGGTTGTGGAGTCTCCTTCTCTGGAGAGATTCCAAACGTGCCTGGATGCGATCCTGGGCAACCTGCCCGAGGTGAACCTGCTCTGGCAGGGGGATTGGATGAGATGATCTCCAGAGGTCCCTTCCAACCCCCACCATTCCATGATTCTGTTGCATTTCAGTTCACACTTGAAGACCCAAAAAAGAGACCCTTTTCTGCAACTCCAGACATGAATCAAGCAAGAGCTGCGTGCCAGTTCCGCGGGATTTTTTGACAACCTACGGCCTGCTGGCACAGAAACCCCGCAGAGTGCTGTGTGGGCCCGCAGGCCTGCGCCGAGGTGAGCTTCCCGCTGCGGCCCGGCCGCTGCCATGGGAACGGCGGCCCCGCGGCCTTCTGGGGCCGGTAGTTCTCGCACGGCGCCTGGGCCCGGCCCGGAGCGGAGCGGGGCTGCCGTGGCCGATGCTCGGCCCGTCCCGGGCGTGAGGAAGCGGGATCGGAGGGCTGGCGGGCCTGCGGCGGGTGAGTGTGTCTGCAGGCGGCGGGACTCGGTGCCGGGACGGCCGGGAGCGGAAGGAGCAGCGCCGGGGGCGGGTAGGGACACAAGGCGGACGTTCCCTGCCTGCTCCTTGCCCCGAGGCTGCCGGCGGTCCTGGGCTGCCTCAGCGGCCAGCGGGGCATCTGCGGAGAAGGGTCCGCCGGCCCCTGGGTCCCTGAGGGGCTCGCCTGGCCCCGGAGGCCCGCACCCTACTTGTGGGAAGGGTGGGAGGGAGGGGAGCTCCCTTACCTTCCAGGCCCTGTGGTCAGCGAGCTGAACTAAATGCCTTATGTAGCTGACGACAGACCTCAGATGAACATTTTGCAGGTTTACAAGGAAAACACACAAGATTTGTTGAAGCCGTGTAAGGAGAGGTCGATGCCAGCTGTGTTTCTAACCGTGTTAAAAGCGGCAGAGTTGGAAGCTGTTAGAGGCAGGGTGAATCTTGCATGCCGTGCTGAGCCTGCCTCGGGTAACTGTGTGCTCGGGAGTCTCCCTGCCTGGTGTTCTCATAGCGTGGTCAAAATGTGAGGAAGAAATTCTCCCCTCTGAGGGTGGTCAGACACAGGCACAGGCTGCCCAGGGGGGTCGTGGATGCCTCATCCCTGGAGGTGTTCAAGGGCAGGCTGGGCTTTGAGCAACCTGGTCTAGTGGGAGGTGTCCCTGCCATGGCAGGGGGATTGGAACTGGATGATCTTTAAGGCCCCTTGCAACTTAAACCATTCTATGGTTCTAAATTATTTATCTTTGATGTTTGCTGTTTGCTCATGCTTTCATGAATAGGTTTCAAGGGCTATCTTTTACTTTTTTTAGCTGTTCCAAAATCTAAAAAAGTTTATGTATTCAGTCTGCAAAATAAGACTAAAAGAGCTTTGGAGAGCACAGACACCAGAGAGGGAAACAACTGCCTGCTTCATTGGCATTGTCCTTTGGTGACAGCCAAGTTGTGCGTTTTAGTAGATGTCCAAGTTCTGTGGCCCAGCCTTTGCCAAATCCCCAGAATCTAAATACGTGAACTCACTTTCAAACACAATGTTTGAAAGAAAAGAAACCTCAACATTTCAAAATACAATTCCTTGTTTTGAAATCTTCAGGATTAATATTTTCCATGATCCTGCATTTATTTGGCTGTAACAACAAAACCAAGACACATAGGGTTTCTTTTTTAAGGAAGGATTGGTATCTTCTAGTGACATCAAAACCTGAGCACTCCAGAACAACATCGTGTACCGTGAGAGTCACCATAAAATCATGGGGACCAATGACACTGACCACATCAAATTGCCATCGGTGCCTACAGTCTCACGCACAGTAGGAACTATTTTACCACATTCCTGTACTGCCTGCCCACAGACGGCTGTGCTAAAGTGTGGATCTGCCATTAAATGCTTTCAAAGGTAGGGGAGGCTGGTCAGATGTACTTAGGCCACAGCACATGGACAGGGCAGGCACAGCCACTACTAAGACTATTAAAAAAATAATCCATGGAATATCGGCCTTTTTGCACATTGTGGAATCATCCACACATCATGGTCAAGTTCTGTTCGCTGTGTCGCCAGTCCTAATGTCTCAGCTCTGAAGGTGGTCGTTTTTTCTACATTGAGATTGCTTTTCAGAAATACTGCACCGTAGGTGAAGTTCTGTTAATTAAATTGTGAACCCTGTTCTGGGCATGTCAGTAGACACAGCGGGTTTTGTTCTTATTATTTGCATGAAGAAAGATTTGCCAGGTCATTTATCTTCAGGTGACATGCTAAACAGGAATCTCTGCTGCATGTTTCTTACAGCCATTCAAATATGGTATTGTTAGAGGGATTTGCACTAAATTGGGTTTACTGGGTTAGATTTCCTTTATCTTTTGTATTATGTGGTTACTTAGCTTCTTTGTTTTTAGACGAGCTTTAGAAAAGCAACTATGTCTTTCATACTGAAGATATGAGCACATCTGTAACTTTGTATTTGGTATTTTTTAACACTAGTGTTCTACATTTGACTGCTGGTTTGTATTTGAAGTCTGCCAAGAGTATTGAACATGGCAAACAATTTAATTGAAATGTTAGTATTCATCTTATATTCTTACATATACTTGAAAGAATCTCCAAATATGACAATTATTAGTGTCCACAATGTCACAAACTGTTTCCCAAATATCGAGCAGGACTCAGTTCTGAAGAGTACAGTGTCTGAAGAGACTGTTGTAGATACAGGGTGGAGAAGAGATTAGTGAAAGTGATTAAAAGTGAGATTGATAGACGTACAGAACTGACTGGTTAAATAAATACACTTAAACACGCTTCCTCCTTTTCATCCCTTAATATTTCCTGAACTTTACCTAAGCATTCATTTGGTAACAAGGAGAATATTTGTCCTAGATTCTCTGACAGAAGTAGCTCCTCAGGCGCTTGCTGGATTTGCTTTGGCTTTTCAGGTTGATTTATGCTATTTATGGTGTGTTAATATAGTGTGGTTGAACTTTGGCAGTGCTGCCCTTTGCCTCGAACCTTCCAGCACCACTGATTCCTCTTGACCAATGCTCATCTGACCCTGAGCAGCTTCAGGGAGCCCAAAAGGTAGAAATCTACCTTTATTACCAAAAAGTTTAAAGGTTTTTTGTGGCTTTATGCCCAAAACCATGTCGCTGTGGAGTCGGGTTAGCGTTAGTGCCAGTGTGGAGGGAACCAGAAAAATGCCTTTGTTGTGGTGCAGTGCAAACGTAGAAGGGAAAAGACAAGTATGAGAAGTAAAGATGGATAAATAGAGAAGGGTTGAGTGACATAAACAGTTACCAGTTATGGTGACCTGAGTCACGTTTCTTCATATTTGGTAGTTTTATAACAGGTGAGGCTCCAAGGATTATACAGATAAGCAAGAATCTCAGCATTATTTTTATAACCCCTTGTCCTGGTTTGAGTTAGAACCAAACCAATTCTGTTTTAGTGATTTTACTTTTCAGCTAAGTTAACTGCACTTTGTGGAGCTCACAGCATGTTTTGGCAGACAGTGTCTGCTTCTAGCAGTGATAACGCTTGATGTGTAGAGTTACTGCCAAGGATTGGTGTGCAGACCAAAGTCGCTGCTCACTCTTGATGCAGAAAGTGAAAGGCCGCCCCTGTGGGGAGGAGCAGCCAGGACAGATGTCCCTGACTGACCAACAAGGTATTCCATCCCATATACATCATATTCAATATAAAGCTGAGGGGTCATGAGGGTCTCAATCCTTCCCATACCATTGGCCGTTCACTGGCCTTCCCTTCCTGTCTGCCTTCGGGACCCTTGCCTTCCACTGGCCTTTGCTTCCCTTGGGGGTCTTCTTCCCTTTTGGGACCTTCTCGTGCCTTTGGTCCTGATTTGTGTGTTCCTGAACGCAGCTCCTGAACCTGGTTCCTGTCTGCTGCTGAGCCCAGTGCCAGTGACTGCACAGCCTCAGTGGTGACGGTGATGAAATTGCCATCAGGGGGAGGTTGGGTTTGATACTGGGTTTGTATATATTTGTATATATTCCATTTTATTATCTTCATTAAAGCTGTTTTAGTTTTCTTTCCTAATCTGGAAGCCTCTCTCTCATTCCCTTCCTCTCCCTTTGGGTAGGGAGGGGGCCATAAGTCTCTCTCCCTTATCCTCTTTCTCTTCCTCTATTTGGGGAGGGGAAGAGGGGTTAACAGGCAGTGTCTATTGTGGGTCTGGTGGATTGAACCTAGACCTTGACAGCTGATAAAACTCACAATGTTTTGAAAAAGATAAAAAAGCAAATAATGAATACTTGCAAGTATTTAGCAACCTGTCACATAAAACCTAACCAAACAAAAAAAATACCCACTCTTCCCCAAAAAAGGAAACTCTAAAATCAGTTTGTCACATTTGAGCATTTTATCTTATGATTCTGACACCACTCAAAAGTATTAGAGCTGAGCTTGTACTCTGTAGTTCATCAAATATGTAGCAGCTTACTGGGAACAGTGGAGTGGCTGTGACATGGCTCCCAGTATTCACCAGAGGCTTAGGTGGCTGTGAACTTTGGTCGTTGTCTGTGTGTGGTTTTTGAGATGGTGACAAGCCTCTGCTGCAAAAGCAAAGGCAGCTGAATGGTTGATGCAAATAACCGAGGTAGCCATCAAATACTGACTGATGTAATGTGCTCTGTGATCCCCCGAAGATGGAGGCAGATGATACAGGCACAGAGAAGAAGATAAAGGCAGAGAGATAAATATAAAGACAATATGTTAAAATAATTAGTATAAGTACAGCAACTTGAATACTTTAAAACTGTATTCCTGATAAAATCGATATGAAGTGGTGGAAGTGTAGGCTTGTGAGTTTAAGAGTATGATCAGGGAATTTAACTCTCCCTGTAAATAGGACTAACAGTCTACCTTTGTGATGCCCTTCCTTACATTACATCTCCATCTTGTGCATTTTAAATGTCTGTGGAGAAAGCACAAGTGTGTAAAGAAACCTGTAAGTAGGTTTTTCTTTTTTATTGACTACCTGTGATGGGGGGGGCGG
>JAVSBS010007167.1:0-20954 GCA_033124195.1 Coracias cyanogaster | reverse complement strand
GATTTGACACACTCATAGTGAAAAAACTTCTTCCTAATTTCTAATCTAACTCCACCGTCTTTCATTACCCTGCCCACTACAAGCCCTTGTAAAAAGTCTCTCCCCAGCTTTCTGGTTTTTTAATTTCTTCCTTCTTTTTTTATTTTTAGATCATTTTAGTCACATAGAGTGCATATCACATTTTCTAACAGCAAAAACAGTCTTGAAAATGGGGAGAACAAAGAAATTATAAGAATCAATATGGAGGGTATTATCAGACCAGATTTCACACTTACTGTGATGGAATTTGTGCAGTTGAATAGTACATATTTGACTTACACATAATGTATTCATAAATAGAAGAGCTTGTCATCTTTGAAAAAGAGGCTAGTGCCATCGTCTTATTGTATAGCAGGGGTAACTGTGACAATGGAGAGCTTAGAGATTTGTCCACATTCACATAGGGGCCGCTGGCAAAAGCCAGGATCTGTACAAAGGATTAGATGCCTTATATTATGGTTTCACTTGCATAAAACAGTAAAAAAGTTGCTGTGGTGGCAGACATACCAATGGCTTCTTAATTCAGGTATATTGACAGTAGGTGAACCAAAACACATGAAGTCAATGGTGGTTTAACTCTGAAGATCATTGGATAAAGTTCCTTTTCTTCAATTTCAGCAAAATGTGCAGGTCTTTTGCCGAGTTGCAGTCAATATTTGGCTGTCAGATTGCCTTTTATGAAACACAGACAGATGGTATTAAGATGTTTTAGGAAGGTTTAAGCTATAGTACATTCAGATCAACTGATATTATAATCTTCAGCGGTGGCACTCACATCCTGTTAAAATTGCTGCGTGTATGATAGGCAGACTAGCAAAATTGGCAGTGGTAAGGTAAATGTAAGCTCTTCATTTTTTCTTCTGAGACGATTCAAGGGGACTCCATTTAAGTGCATTTAAATGAATGTTTTTGTTACACTGTAATGTCAGCAAGGGCAACTGTTAGTACTGATGTTTTGTCACTGTTACTAGTTTCTGTCAAGAAGAAGCTTGCTTGAGGTAGTTTCAGTAAAGTCAAGACAAAAATTAGCGACCAAAACATTTATTTCACATTAACATAACTCCAATCTTTTTTTAGATATGACATCAAGTGTTATGAGGTCTAATTATTTGTTTGCAACCAGAAGCAAAAAAAAAAAGATATAAATATGACTTGGTTATGAAATTCATAGAATCATAGAATGGTTTGGGTTGGAAGGAACGTCAAAGATCGCCTAGTTCCAACCTCCCTGCCATGGCAGGGACACCTTCCACTAGACCAGGTTGCTCAAGGTCCCATCCAACCTGGCCTTGAACATTTCCAGGGATGAAGCATCCACAATTGCCCTAGGCAACTTGTTCCAGCATCTCACCACCCTCATGGTAAAGACTTTCTTTCTAATTTCCAATCTAAATCTACCCTCTGCCCGTTTGAACCTATCACCCCTTGTTCTATCACTACAGGCCTTTGTTAAAAGTCCCTCCCCAGCCTGCTTGTAGGCCCCCTTCAGATACTGGAAGGCTGCAATAAGGTCTCCCTGGAGCCTTCTATTCTCCAGGCTGAATAAGCCCAACTCTCTCAGCCTGTCTTCATAGGAGAGGTGTTCCAGCCCTCTAATCATCTTTGTAGCCCTCCTCTGGACCCTCTCCAACACGTCCATGTCCTTCCTGTGCCGGGGGCTCCAGAGCTGGATGCAGTTCTTCAGGTGGGGTGTTACCAGGGTAGAGGGGCAGAATCACCTCCTTTGACCTGCTGGCCACACTTCTTTTGACTCAGCCCAGGATATGGTTGACTTTCTGGGCTGCAGTTGTGCATTTCTGGTTCATGCTGAGCTTTTCATCCACCAGCACCCCCAAGTCTTTCTCCTCAGGGATGCCCTCAGTCCACCCATTGCCCAGCCTGTATTTGTGCTTGAGATTGCCCCAACCCAGGTGCAGGACTTTGCACTTCGCTTTATTGAACTTCATGAGGTCGGCATGTGCCCACCTCTCAAGGTCCCTCTGGATGGCATCCCTTTCCTCCAGCGTGTCAACCACACCACACAGCTTGGTGTCATCTGCAAACTTGCTGAGGGTGCGCTCAATCTCACTGTCCTGTCCATGTCACCAACTAAGATGTTAAACAGGACCAGTCCCAGTACCGGTTCCTGAGGAACAGCACTCATTACTGGCCTCTACTTGGACATCAAGCCATTGATAGCAGCTCTTTGAGTGTGGTCTTCCAGCCAATTCCTTATTCACCAAGTGGTCCGTCCATCAAATCCATGTCTTTCCAATTTAGAGTCCAGGAAATCAACAAATAGTAAGATACTCTGGCTTTAAGATTATGGTCTTATCTAATTTGAGACTTTTCAGTTTTTCCCACAAAAAAATAGATTATTTCTTTAAGTGATTCTTCCTACTCATTTTTCCGTTATGTACTCACAGGTATATTTTCAGGGTCATAAACACAAAAGGCTGCTGTAATACTGTTCCTACCAGCAGGAATTATGAGATCAAATTACAAACTGTAAGAAGTAAACATAAAAACAATCAGAATAGATACTGCAATTGTGTTTGTTGAGAAAATATGCCTGTTCTGATTACTGCTGGTGATTAACAGTGATTACCATTACTGGCAGAAAGCTGCATTTTTACATTTCCCCACTGTGATTGTGACATTTTTCTGTTGCAGTCTATTTCCTTTTCTATGTTTCCCTATAAAGCTAGGGAGCCTGGATACTCTATTTCTAAGATTCTGTCCTTGTATACATTTTTATTATTATTTCTCAAAGCAGCAAGTTATGTGACTGTCCGTGTGTAATTTGTTTTGTTTAGCTCAGCACTAAGTCTGACAGTATATATACCAATATGTAATATTAAGGTTCTACCAGACTACAGATTATATCTTATTTTACTTCCTAATGCTGCCTGTGTAAGTGTATTGAGTTGGCCATATTAAAGTTCAATAAGAAATTTGTGACATTGTCCTTAGTAAATTTCTCTCTGGACATGGAAAAATGGCATATTATTTTCTGCATTTGTGATGCTTTATTCCAAAGGATGGCAGATCAAGGACTGGCACGCTTCTACAACTATATATACAATTTCTCTGAATGATTTCTTGGTAACTATTTTATCCTAACTCTGAAGTGAGCTAATTGGTCCTTCAAATTCAGCTTCATTTACTGTCTTGTATAAGAGCTTATGCTACCTTGTTGGTATTTGATTTGGACATGATGACTTTTCCTTTGTCCTGATATGATTTAAGAGGCTTTGTAGAGCATCAACTGTCATTAAACTTAGTTTTACCCCTGAATATATTGCTCTATTTCCAAATATGCAGTGGTTTTCCATGTTTCCTCTTCTGTTCTGTCTTATTCTCTTAATGTATGGATGTGCCCTTTAAAATGCTTGCTCATCTTCCTGGACTGATGGGCCACAATCTATGAAAATGTAAAGTTTAGTACTCAGTTTCAAGAACTTACTGCTTTCTACTTCTTGCCATCTTGTAGTCTTACACCACTTTAGAAGTGGTGTCAACCCTGATATCATACAAAATTTCTTTGCTTTGTAAACATTCCTGAAAACCTGTAAAACAAGAA
Source organism: Coracias cyanogaster (assembly GCA_033124195.1). NCBI lineage: Eukaryota > Metazoa > Chordata > Aves > Coraciiformes > Coraciidae > Coracias > Coracias cyanogaster. The sequence continues at coordinate 17,353 of JAVSBS010007167.1, read as the reverse complement.
AACAACTTAGTGGTTTGGTGTATGCTTATCAAGAGGTCTATAATGAGACATGGATGGTCTGCATATATAAAAGGGCTGCTCTATCTAGGTGAACATCTGTACTCACCTTGCTGTGTCTCCATTTTCAGATTCCCACATTAAACTCCAGTCTTTAGGTTTCAGAGCAGCTTCCACATCTACTGGCCAAATACAGTTGGCTGTACTTTTGGACAGTACCCACTCAAAATCCCTGCACTTCCCATACAGAGTTATAAGCTGCCACTACAAAATAAGATTGCCAAGTGGAAGTAGGGATTGACTTACGGATTCTTATGGTGAATACAATATTCAGATTACTACACCCTCTTAGGTACAACTAGTCTTAGATACAACTAGTTCAGTAAAAAACTTTACAGTGGACTTCAGTGACCTTCATTTACATCAGCAAGCAAGAATCATAAAATGGAACACCACAACATACTCCATAGGATGTGTCTAGACAGCCCAGTCTCCCGGTCTTTGGAAAGTGCAAGCACATTTAAGTGATATCTTGTAAATTCTATTTTTTTTTTTAATTTTAGTCTGCTCTTCTTATAGTGGTTTTTTACTTAACCATGTTATTTCTACTTTTCCTCCTGTAATTTTGCTTATTTTGCCCTAAGTGAACAATTCTACATATACTGTTTGCTTAGACAGACTATATTTACTATGTTTTTCTTGTTAATAGCAGTATCCCCTGTGTGTCAAGCACTAGGGATAAGACCGTGATATTATGAAAGATGCTTTGTGACTTATGTATGACCAATTGCATGGGCAGTTCAACATACTTCACCAAGAGTTGCTCATCACACAGAACAGTGCAGTTAGAGAGCTGCTGAATACTTGCCTCCCAGTACTGCCCAAAGCACAAGATGGGAAAACAGGGATCAGCATTCGTGGCACATTCCTCTTAATCTGTGTTATTTTTTTTGTCAAATATTCATGTTTCTGTGAAACAAAGCATATTGTCAGATCAGGAGATTTTAACAGGTGTTTCAGTGGAAGACTTTCAGCCACTTCTACCTCACACTTTTTTGATGGTTAATGAGAGAGTGCTCAAGCCATCATCTTTTTTTGCACAGATGACAACTCCACAGGCTGCTCTGGGACTTGTGAAGGAAGTAGACAGCTGGTTACTTATTTTCCTTGCTCCGAGCAGCTGAAAAAGTTTCCAACAGTGAGGGCAAAGATCTAGCAGCTTCTTTGACACCGTGCAGTCCGCTGTTCTCTCATTCTCCCTACTGTTTCACATACTCCTCCTCTAACCTTCTAAACTAATCATTGTTTGAGTTCAAAATCTTCTCTCCTGCTGTAACAGTTGTTGCAAGAGGGGTTGGCTGTGTGTGCACCCTCAGTCATTTGCTAAGCAGAACTGTTATATCTGGATGTACAACTTTAAAGACAAAAAAACCTCTGACTAATGTTGTCAGATCATTAGTTTGTATCATGTGATGTTGTCATGCTATTATATGGAGCAATTCTTGAGTCCAGTATTTATGCAGGTCAAGGCCAAAACATACCAAAGGACTTCCAAGCCCTTGTGGGTGTGTTAGATAAAAAACTAAGTTAGAATGTCTTGCTTCAAGTGCTGGATTTGTTTTTTTCCATTTGTTTGCATGTTTTTAGAGGGGCTATAGGTCGGTGGCTGGAACATAGCATTTTGGTCTATTACTGACCTGCATCCTTCTATGATGGCCTTTTTGTTTTTCTGTAGAATTGAGGAGAGGCAATAGGTTATGTATCACCTTTTAACCTTAACCTCTGGTTTTAGGAAGAGTAGCATGTTTCAAAGTTACTGGTTCTCAGTGAAGAGTTATGTTTTATGTGTCTCCAACATGAACTTCAATTTCCTTTTAAGTGTGAGTCCAGGAAGATGTAATGGCATTTCTAAATTCCTGGCCTAAAAGCTGGGGTAATTTAAGTGGGAACTACCACTGCTACTTACAGGGAAACACTGAAAGATATTTTTTTGAATGTTGACATTTGTGTTTCAAAGAAAGGGTATGATTTTCACCTAAAAACTTGGATTAGGCAGGCCAAGCATATCTACAAAGTGGTGTGGCCATGCTGTAGATATTGGAGGAGGATCATAAATCTGGATTTGTGATCAAGAGCTATCTTTGTAGTGGCAGTTCTCAGAAGGTGAAATGATAGATCTATGGAGCCTTAGGAAAAGGAGGAAGACATGTTCCATCAGGTGAATATTTTTTTTTGCTTCAATACACCACAGGCCAGAACTAGACCAAAGATTTGATATCACACACAGTGGGTTACAGAGCAGTACCTTTCATCCATGCAGTGAAGGCAGGAATTGTAAAACTGCTTTTCAATATCACACTAGCGTGTGTGATACATCCATGACAATATCATTTAGACAGAGTATACACATGTGCTATGGGTTCATTAAAAACTTTCCTGTAAGGTAAGAATCTTCTTGAAATTACCATTTCATGGCAGACAAGTTACCAGAAAGTGAGCTAAATGTATTCTCTCTCCAGTACACAAGCTTAAAATATACAAGAAAGAGGAAAAACCCAGGCACGAAAAGCTACCAAATCCCACAAGCCCTCTTATTTTCCTGGACTATAAACTTAGAGTTTAGTGCATTATTCTATCACTTGAAGCATTTCAATGACTGCATTTCTCTATATAACGTGGCCCAAGTTTAAAAATCATCAACAATATGCTGCTTCTTTTTCTCTCTAGACTTATGAAATCCCTCTTGATGTTGATACTCCTGGAAATTTTTTTGTAGCTTTTACTTCACCATGAGGAAGCATATGTGATAGGAAAATAGTGATATTAACTGCAGCAGTGGCTGGTTATTCTTAGTAAAGTTTTCATTATGGTCTATTATGATCTTTTTGATTGGCAAGGAGATTCACAATGAGTGTTATCATGAACAGGAAAAAACTGCATCAATTAACACAAATTAGCATCCCTGATGGAAGTTTAGAAAAGCACGGGCATGAACGGGAAAGAACATCTTTTTCCCTGTTCAAACTGCGTACTCAAACGTCATTTCACTTTGTACGGATAGAATTAAAGCCTTACATAGCCTAGAAATTTACACCAAGGTCAGTTGCTGCATGGACCTAGCCTTAAATTTAGCAACAGACAAACGAGAAATACCTCTAATTTTCTAAACTAAGGATGCATTGATCTATTTCACCTGTACAAAGCCCTGAAAGGTCCCTTGTTTTTATGTATTTTTCTGAGTTCTGGGATCATACCACAGAGGAAAGGTGCAGAAAATTCATTACACAATGAATTCCAATTATTTTTTCTGGCTAATGAGTTTGTCCAGGGAAACATCCCTATAGGTTTTCTTCTGTCTTTCTCTGTATAAGTCTTTTTTTTTCTCCTATAATTCCCAATGTAAATGCTCTATAATATTAATTTCTTCTATTTATTAAAAAAAATATTAGACCACATTCTCACACAAAAAATACTTTATGAATGAATCTATCAGAGAGAAATTTAACAATGCCGCTGCTACTTCTTGCTTAAAGATCTATTTTGTGCTAAAGTCCACTTCTTCCCAGGATATCCAGTTTCCTCCTAACACTGGATTTCATAATAAGCATGCATAGCTTAGAGTTTGTCACATTTTGTCCGGATGTGGTTTTGGAAGAGAAACAACCTGTATTTAGAATTTGGAGCCTGAAAGGAGAAGAAGAACAGATGCTTTAAGAGAAGAAGCTAGAAAGTCTCAGCCTGAGTCCTATATTGAGGGAGTACTTCACTATATGGAATTGATCCCCTTAGCTGCTTTATTGATGAAATGGATGGATAATGAACATAGTCTAGGATACTCTGAGAACTAGATGTAGGAATGAAGTGCTGAGGCATCAGTTGTGTGCTCCAAGCTGGAGTTGACCTGTGGATGAGTCACAACCTAGCAGAATGTTTTCTTTTTCCTTTTGGCTTCAGGTTCCAGAGGTAGAACCTGGCCCACTTGTGTCTTTGTGGCTCTGCCCTCACCCAAGTGGTCATGGTTGGGGTGGTGGGTGAGGCCAGGACTATATCAACTATGAGCTGATCAGTCAGAGGAATTTCCTGTTGTGTGTGGCTTCTGTTGGGGCTGCTTGCACATTGCTGAGCTCTCTTGGTGGTGTCTTTCTAAGTGAAGGGCCACTGAGGGAGCCATCTGGCAACTATTGTTAGTATAAAAGGATGATGGCTGAATCAACACAACAAAGGGTTGGAGTCAAGACACACTAGGAGATGTCTTGTACTTAGTGGCCCTTATAGATACTACAGAGGTTCACACTATAATTTAAACCTTGAATGAAAAGTTGAAGCAATAAAGCAACAATGCAGCAGAGGCCGTCATTTTTCAAATATGAAGCAAAAATTTCTCTTTCTGCCAAGCTAAGTTATACTTTTTTCTCATTTTCATCTTTCCAAGTATCTATAAGTAGTTGCTGTATCCATTTATTCATCATTTAGTAAAGCACCATGCAACGTTAAACTAATCTTGTGTTTTAAAAGGTTGGATATATTTATTTAATAGCCTTGATATGTGAATTAGAATCCTAGGTTGGTAAAAACCTCTAGGCTTATCAAGTCCTGCCTTCGTACAACATCCCCCTGACCCCTAGACTGTGTCTCGAAACCCATATCTACCTGTTATTTGAACACCTCAATTCTTTACATGTTCACTGAAATGTGTCTAAAAAAATATGTCAATCTTTTCTCTGCTCTTTGAGGATTGATGTCACTTATGTAGCATGCAGATTTGCTTATTTTCTTGTTATTAGTATATGCAGGCTCCACTCCAATTCTCATCATTGTCATAATGTCAAGTTGTCTGTCATTTCATAAGCTTGTCACTGGTTTCTATATAATTTATAGTCCACACTAGAACTCTTCTTGCAGAAACTATGGAGGCAGTTGTACAATCTGTGTTAATTCTACATAATAAAGTTGTGAAGACCACTAGAATATTACATAAATCAACAGGAGTCCACTTCTTGAACACTGTCTACTCATATGGTCCCCTTAACAGAAATAATTTAATCAAATTAGGAAAATAGAGGGACAGTCAGGGTGACCAAATATATAGCTTCTGATCAGAAACGGCTAAGCAGACTATGACTCTTCAGCACTGCAAAGTAATGTAAGGAGAATGAAGGTGTTGGTGATATATGTAAGACATGTAACATGGAGACACAAAACAATTACTGAGCAATCAACACTGGGAGATGACAAGTTCAAAGAAAGTAAAATTACATAGTTTGTGTACTGGAAATTATGCCACAGAAATCTGTGAATCCTCAAAAGTTTATCAGCACTTTAAATCCAAGTAGAAAAATCAGTGGAAGAAAAATCCATCAAGGAGTATTCATGCCGGAGCTACGATCTCTGGATGAAGAAGCATGCTGATCTGGGGAGTTTCAAGTTTCTTTCTTCAAATACCATAAGAATTTATGGAAGTGGAAAATTCCCAGCGTATCTGAACACAGGTACACAGTTAGGATGCAATACAAATCCTGCAAATTTTTTTATTTTTTTCTGTCTTGCATTTCTCTAAAGTGTGCTAACAAACCATACTCATTGAAGCTATTTTCTTTAAGCTATCAATCAGCTGAAATATAGGGTACCATCTGATTTCCCAAAGAACTGAAAGGTAGTGAATGCTTCTCAAGTGACTGAGCAAAAAGGGTCTCAGTAAGGGATGAACTTCTCTGCATTGTGCCAGCCAGTGTGCTACAGCTGGTACGTTAATCCTGCTTCTCAGTTCCTCACAGGAGAAGCAGTAAGTCACTCTATTTTTGTTTCAGAAAACAGCGGAAGGAAATAGTATCTACATCATTTACTGTATGTATTTGTTACTGATTTCTTTTTTGAGGAAAGAAAGCATGAGGCAGAGAATTTTGCAAGTGGGAAAAGAAATATTGCTTTACAAAGGACGAGGACAGGAAAAAACCTACTGCTTTGAGGGGTTTAAGTAGGAAGGTTAGTTGACAGACTATTAATATTGAATGGCGAATATGTTGCCACATGATACTAATTTTTGACTTTTTAATGTTTTAGTATTTTGTTCAATTACATAGCCCTAATAGAAATAATTTCCAATTGTTGAAAAATTAAAATATCTTTCAGAAAGAAAGCAACACAATTTAAATAATTTTACTGGGGAGTAAAAGAGTCCTTCTTTGCTTTTTTTTTTACATCTCTCTGTATTTTTTGAGTTTTGTTTCAATAAAAATTATTAGAGGAGTAAAAACTCCCTCACATATATTTCAGTGAACTAGGTGGCCTTTTAGATCTTCAGTTATTCTTTCCCATCAATAATTTATGAGATGTAAATCTTGTTTCAAATGATGTTCACAGAAAATGAGTTTTAGGCTAATACTACTTTTGAACTCTTTCATGAAAAAAGGTTAGTTTATTAAAATATATTTCAGCTGTGAAATTATATATAAGTAAGATCCTCTTGTCAACCAATACATGATATGACATAGATGACTGACTACATGAATATTATGCATTTTTCCTGCAATGAGTTTGCAGATATGTGAGTTTGTAGAGAGGTGAGTGCCAGTCTCTTCTCCTTAGTAACAAGTGATAGGACAAGAGGAATGGCCTCAAATTGCACCAGGGGAGGTTTAGATTGGATATTAGAAGAAATTTCTTCACAGAAAGAGCTCTCAAGCACTGGAATAGGCTGCCTATCGAAGTAGTTGAATCACCATTCCTATATGTGTTTAAATGTCATATGGATGCAGTGCTTAGGGACATTGTTTTAGCAACGGACTTGGTAGACATTAGGTTAATGGTTGGGTGTAATGATCTCAAAGGTCTTTCCAGCTTAACTGATTCTATGATTCCATGAATTTGCAATGTCAATCATAAAGGGAATGTAGTCACAGCTGAAAATGATTGATTTACCAAAGTGACATAATGAAACTTACCCTCCCTTTTTTAAGTTTGATAGCATTGGATTTTCCTTATTCTTTGAAAATGTCATATGAAACAATATGCTTTGAAAAAGTATACTAATATTAATGTAAAAATTCAAGACTCGAAGAAGATCAAGAAAATAAAATGAGCAAAAGTTCTTATGTGGAAAATACAGTGCAATTTTCCCAGAAAGAAAACACAAACTCTCTGTAAATATACATCTATAAACACATATATGGATATAAAGTATATTGAAAACTAAGATATACTGTCATTATAAATAGTAAAGATACCACAAGAACATTTAAAGAACAAGCATGATAAAAGAATCTAAAGTTTCACTTAATGAGCAAAATATCAAGAATTGAAAAATCTAGCACCTGGGCCAAGTTAGTGTACCTCAAATGCTAGGTATATGAATTTGTACCATCATCTTATGTAAAATCTTCCTTTGCAAATATACTTTGAATGGATCTTTTCTATAGAAATTCCATGGCAAATTCTAACACATGACAATTATTGCTGGTTATTTGTACTTAAAATGTTGGTTCATGATTGGATGGTTAAGCTATTTGTTCAGTTATTTGGAACATAGAGTGGAGAAGCTGGAACCCTCTAGACTGAACAGTTGCCTCACTGAGACAGGATTGCCTAAAGAATCATTTCCTTTTTTGTGAAGGAAGCTAACAACCACCTCTGCATTTCTGATGCTTAATACTTTTCAATATGAAAAATGCTTTTGCCCTTCTGCTTGAAGCAGACTGAACCTTTTTTTTTTCTTGTAATATAAACCAAAATCTGTCCTCTGGTAAAATCTTATGATAATTACCATTTCTTTACCACAACTTATATTTCCTGTGAAAAGCATAGCAGACATTGCAGGAATCCTTGCACAGTGAGGCCCAGTTCATATCACAATATTGTTTACTAATTGTACCAGAAGTTACCAGTGCTAAGTATTATGATGAGAATAAGGAGAATAATTATGGAATTGACTTAAATTACATAATTGTGTACTGCTTTTCCCCACAACTCTTAGTCACACTCTGTGCCTTTCATTTCTGATTTGTATTTACCATTACTGTATGGTACACTTGGTGCTTTGTTAAAAACAACCTGAATCACTGTTTCCTAGACCTAGACAATGGTCTCTGTGTACCAACATTAATAAATAACTTATAATTGTATTGGTACTTCAGAGGGGAATAGTTATCTGGGACAGTTCCTAAGGCATGTTTTCTCTTGTTCCTTGGTGCATTTTTACTTTCTGAAGGAGAGCAGGTCCCCTTTGAACTTCTTTGTATGAGTGGTTGATAATTAAAGCCCATCCAAAGGCATATTGTAAAAACAAATTGCCAACATTGTTGCTACATGATCCTTGTAGAAAGAAGAGTCAAAATACAAGTTAAACCCAGTCTATTTGCATAAATTTATGAAGGAACTGGACATTTGATTTTCTGGAAAAAGGATCTTTCTTGAAAACAGACAAGACTGGTTCAATTGCCAGATATTCCATTTGATTGCACAAAGAATTATGTGATTCCCTAGGTATCAATGTCTTAATCTACCAAAAAAGGGAAAGTATATTTACTGGATTCTTATTTTTCTGAATGTTCTCACTGAAACCTATTAGCATTCTTAAATTGTACAAGAAAATACAATAGATACACAGAAACTAAACAGGCTGATTTCTGAACCAGTCGGCTTCTTATATGTAAGTAGCACTTTTGGAAGTATCTGCCTAATTAGTATGCCTCCTCCAACATCTTTTTCTCAAGAACAGAAAAAAAGTCAAAACTCATTGTTGCAATGAAACTAAAACATACCTGTTTCAGCTGCTTTCTTGCCTCTGATATGTCTGTTACAGTATGCTGGCTTTATACATACTTTCAATTTTTCTTCAGTCATCAATATTGTGTTCATCCAGGAGAAAGAAGTGAGACAATATTAATTTTGTAACACTTACCCCCTGTTACTGCAGAATGAAAGAGGATAAAAACGTTGGGCTGGTGAGGCATAGCGTATACTCATGCAGGACTGATATGGAGCCTGAAAAGTGTTTCTTCTTTAAACACTGGATTTAGCTAACAGCCTTGTGAGAGCGTATGAGAAAAAAAAGTACATATCTGGATATTCTTTAGGAAAGCAGATAAAATAACTATTAGTAGAATCTTACTAACCTTTTCTGGTAACATTTTAAATTTTTGTGTCAAATTCTGCTTAAATATTAAATCTTCCAGAATTTGGTGTTTAAAACATCTAAAAGGTTCTAGATCTAGGGTTTTATTTTCTTTCTTTTTCATTTTGTTCTCCTCCCCCAACTAAAGTTTTACCTGAAACTGCTTATGTAGGCTTTTAATCCCAAAGCATCTGCAAAGCACAAATCAGTCAGAAAACCACAACAAATATTTCTGCAAAACTCTGCTGGCAATAATATTTCCAGGATGTCTATCTGATGAGAAGAGTTCAAAAAATCTTGAAAATTGGTGCTTTACTAGTCCACAGAAGTTTAAGAACTACTGGACCATGAGGGCCACTCATCGTGACAATCGTTAAGCTGTGATGTGAAATAGTATGTACATAAATGAACTAGAAGTTGGAGTGATCCTAAAGTCCTCAGAAAAACAGACATTGAAATCTGTGTAATTTCTTGATGTAGAGAAAATTGCTAAGCAAATGCAGGAATTGAAGTAAATAAGTCTTAGTTCCATTTTTTCAGGTTAATTAGGCTTAAGCATACCTCTTGCTAGAAAAACACAGATAAAAATATTTTTCTCAGTTAGTATAGACAAATTTTAACACTTTTCCATGGGCTACTAATCCATCTCTCAAGACTGTTGCTTTTCTTGAAGGTTACATAGAACATTGTGACAGAACTCTTTCAGGTCTTAACATAGGCATGTTTGAATGATTACAGATAACTAGCGTTATCGAAATGTGTTCCAAGTTAGTTGGAGAAGGATTGTACCTCAATTTATTTTTCTTTTATATCTAAGTGCAAAAATATTTTTTTCCAGTTGTTTTTTATCTTTACATAATTATAATACAAACTGTTTTTACTTGTTGCTACAAGAAGCTGCCAAATTCTCTCTCAATTTTCCTAGTGTTGTGCATAAAAGCCAACTGAATAGAGAATGCTCCTGGCACTTCTAATTATAGGTTAATTTGAATGTCATTGAAGGGAAAAGGAATGTCCAAATACTGAATGATAAAACAGAACAAGAAAGGTAGACAACTGACCTTGATTACAACCTAGAGTTGTCACTAAACATTACAGAAATCCTTAGGAACAGTTGTTTCATAAATTATTTGTGACACTTACAATAAATGTTGAATTAGGTCTCCTGTGGTGAACTTAAAGCAAAATGAAAGTGTCTTTAAAGTAACAAGATAAAATGGTTCTTATTATCGGCCTAATAAACCTGCATGTAGCTTTAATGTGATACCTTACCTCTATACAGAATTCCATTAGGCTCATGTACTTGTGCAAACTTCTATTTTCTTCACCCGTATTTTGCGTGCTCTTTGAGACTGCCTTCATCTGCCAGTTTCTAAACTTCAAGCCTTTATAAGTTTCTCATGTGTCTTACCTATCCTCAGATGTTTATAGCTCCACTCATGCTGTTAATATAACCAATTTTTTGTTTAATACTTCCTAGAAAATCAGTCTAAACCAGTAATGTTTGTTTGTTTAAATGTTTACATATTGCTACCATGTTGGCCTGGATTACTAGACAATGTGATTTTTCTGATGTTATTCCACCTGTGAGAAGAAATTGATGATGGAAACTTGATATACTTAGTTAAGTTCTGTTTCTTTCTAAGAATAAACAAATATGGTAGGGTGTATACTCAGATTCCAAGAATATAGTTGTTGCCGTGGGAACAAGATCATTATTTTTCCTCCCTGGTCATAGCTCTAAATTTCTTCCTTCTACCTGAAAGGTTACTCCTTATCTTTCCCAGAATCCCTGCTATTTTGAAGACTTCCCACAGTTAAACATTGCTCCTTAATAAAGTACAATTTAAAATTCAGAAAAAGTTATAACTGTCAGTTCACCAGCAGAAGTCCTCAAACAGTACAGTAGGAGTAAAATAAAATAAAATAAAAGTCCTACTCACCCTTAAGGTGGAGATTTTTGTGGCAGGGAATATATGACAGGATTGCAGCATAAGAAAAATCTGAGCTACTCCTTCTAGAACTAGAAAATCCTAATCTATTCAACACAGAGATTGCTGTATCTAAGGTTTAAAAGTAACATTATTACAGAAGCTGTCCAACAATAATAATTCTATATCTTTATCTTCCTAAATTAACTGCTTTATTTCTCTTTATTTATTTATACATCTGAAGACTTCAGAGTTATCCAAAGTAGTTACACAGATATCTAGAATTTCTCAAAATACCTGCTAAATATAATACTTTGTTTACAGAACCTCAGCTTTTTTTTTTTTTTTTTTTTTTCTGGAATTACATGTTATTCTCTCTTACAGCTCATTTAAAATCTCATGACTGTTGCTTTTATATATGTCTAGATAAAGTCTTTCAGAATGTTCTATAGACTCAGTTAGGGATTAATTGGTGTGTGCACTGAATTTCTTAATGTTACAGTGTACCTAGAACTCCAGTCTTCTATTTTCAAGATAAATACTCTAATTACAAGATTATTATGCAAAGATAAGCACAACAAGTAGTGTTAGGGTGGCTGCCTGCAGTGTAACTGGCTACAAGATAATTCTCTGTCATTTGAGATCAGGCTGCCAACCTTGCCTGAATACCTGTGACTTGATGAACTATCAAGTTTCTTAGAAATTCCTTCATAACTCCAGACACTCTCAGTGTTAGGCTGTGTTGGACAACAGTAGCTTTGGATAACTAGTTGGGACTTGTGGTTTTAGAAATTATTTAAGCCTGAAAGGACCATATCCCACATAAAACACATAACATTGCACAATAGTGGCATTAGCCAAGCAATCTTTTAATTTTGCCAAGTGACGTTTTCAAGTCCTGTACAATAGTTTTTGCATGGACAACAGTTTTGGACAGGGTCAGGTTTTTCACATGATCAGCATTGAATAGAACAGTTTCCCATAACTTTATACAGTATTGGCAATTTCTATCATCCAACACAATAGATGTATCACCTACTCAGAGTGTTAGTCAGCATTTCACACTTCTTAATTAGACACAGAAATGTAAGTATTATAAATCTCTTTGCGTTTAGTTCCCTCTCTATTCTAGTGAGTGAAATCTTCATCTCTCAAGGAAATCCTTCAAGGAAAATCTCTAGCCCCATGGTAAATTTGGGATTTGGACACCCAATAGTATCTCTACTGGTCCACTGTCAGTTTGACTAGGAGAAACAAGTTCTCTTCTTCTCCCTGGTTCACATAGCAATCCACTGGAAAAGTACAGGATGTAAAAGGCAGTGTACTAGAACTTTAAGGCACCCCCTCAACATTCCTGTCTCCTGTCTCCCCTGTTCTCTGGAGACTATAAACACAATTACCTCCTGCAGTGGACCAGAGCATTGAGGCACCCCTGTGGCACACCTGGCTCCTACTCCCTTCCTATCGTCTTGGAAGATCTATTGACCCTCTTATGACCTGGTACACTTGTACTTGGTTTGTGGCCCAGAAGGGGGATACCAGGACCCCAAGATCCAGTGAGGTCTGGGTGTGCACAAACTAGAATATTGCAACACTTCAGTTAGGTCAAAATGGGAAAGTACCTGACAAAAGTCAATTTTCTCGGACTCTTTAAATAGTGAACCAAAATGAGACCATTTGAGCTCTCTTGGATTGCAGTGGACTGTATCCAGCATCTCCCCTGAGTTGAGACACATGTCAGCACTGCTGCTGATGAAGTCAACACAAGGCCTGGGTGAGACGCCTCCTTAAGAATCAACTCCTGCGTGTAGAGAAATGCAAAAGCACTATGAGTATTTACTAAACTTGAAGGGCAAAATTTCGTCTATAGGCTAGTCTCTTTTGCTCACCTCTCTACCTTTCTAGCTGTTTGGTTTTATGCATTTCCTTTTTTGAGTGTGGTCATCTACATATTTAACGGGCCACGTCTGTATGCTTTGTGTTTATGCATATAGATATGCTTTGGTTTGAGATACCTTGTAAAAAGTTAGTGTGAATCTTGTCACCCTCAAACCTGTCACTGATTTACTATGTCAATTACTAAAGTAAGTGCTGTTAAAATCAGCCTTTGACTTATCTCATTTTAATAAATCTTGAATTGCTGATAAATCAAACTGCATCAAACATCTGTAACACTTGGTCACAAAAATCAGACGGTGGACATTTCCACTTTACAACAACTTTACATCTCTATCAGTCAGCATCTTAAACCTAGAGTATTATTCAGTCTTTTCTCATATACTACTCTTTTCTACTTTCTTAAGTTTCCTTGAGGTTGTCTGTCACCTCCACACTTCTTCATCAAATGTCTGCTATTTAAAACAAAGCATCCCACAGCTTTCTTATTCACCCTTACCTCCAAAGACTGGGAGGGATCTCTGTCACTATAAGACAGAAATTTTTTTCTTTTTTTATTCAGTGGAAGTCAATATTCAAGACTGTAACTGTAAACCTAACTATGAAGTTCCCTTTGACTGTCAGTGCCCCTCTCCAGCACATTCTTTCTGCACATTGCACAGATGGCATGTGAGGATGTAAGTGTAAAGAAAAAAACAAAACATAGTGGTTCATACAGTTGCCAGTAACATGGCATGAGTTGGGTTGTTTGTTTTACTAACTGCTGCCCATTGGAAACTGATTGGGCAGCAGTCATAACAGGTGTGATGTTGGCCAGTGGCAAACTTTGGACTCCAGGTGAATCATTAAAGCAAATCAGAAATAGTGAACAGATATTTTCCATGTAATCAAAGAGGCAGAAACATTCAGGTATTGCATTATTCACTGCTGCCTTGAACTGTTTGAGCATAATTGAAATGATTTATTTTTCGACTGCTGTTCTGCAGCTGCCTGGTCTCAAAGATATGTTTAAAATTGTTTGACAGGAAACATTGTTTGACAGGATGAACTGTATTATTTTGAATTTTAAGTCTGAGGAGATGGAAATGCACTGGGCTAGAAATAGCTAGCAGGTTCTTCAACAAATGAGTAGCAGTACAAATCTCCCCTACATCTTCACACAAAATCAGAACATGTTCCCATTGTGTCAGTTGCAAAAATTATGAGTGATCCAGAAAAAGAATGTAAAAAAGAATCCCCTTAAATAAGTGAAATAAGTAAACATCAGAATGTCAGATCAGCTGCCACTTATGTAAATTTTGATATTTATAAGCTAGGCTAGACCTTATTGAAACAAAGAAACTTTGACCTCCATTCATCATTGAACAGACACAAATCTACTGCTGGATTTCAGACATTGGCAGAAGGGCAAAAGAATGGACAAGCTCTATTCAGCAGCCAAGGGCCAGATCTGCTCCCAGCCTAATCTATCTGTACCCACCAGATCAGCAGATACTTCTCATCATCTGAACCCTCACACCATGAGCCCTTCCCCTACCTCATCAGAGTGGGCAGAGGCGCAGTTTCCCCTGGGACCTTCTTTTTCTTTTGCATTTAAGATCACTATTAATTGCTGAAGAATGAAGACTAAAACAAAATTGCTAAATGCTGTAAATTCTGTGTGACAGTAGAGCTTCCACTGTGTACTGCTGAAGTGTTGGGGAACGTGGGTATGGGGAGAAGGAAATACATGTATGAAAGCTTCAGAGGAAGTAGAGAAAATCAGTTGTAAATTGCAGATTTTGTCTTTAAAAGACAAGGCTGTAATTAGGAAAATGATTTTAATCCTCTTCTGCTTAAAAAAAACAAGCCAGTTGCACAAAATCCCTGCTAAAGCTATGGTTCTGTTAATAAATTTCTTCTTGGAGCTGACATGATCTACAAAGTCCCCACATTTTGTTTAGCAACTGGATCAAATGGGAAAGTTGAGAACTATGGATCATTATAAATATCTTCTTACATATGATATTTAAAGGCTTTAGCCTTTAAAGAAAAATAGTAATTCTATTAATACTTGTGTAAAGGGGTTTACATTTTCTCTTTAAAATATCTACCTTAAAATTGTCATGTATCAGAACAGCGTGAAACAGTGACAGTGCTCGAGTCTCTTATTTGTCTGTTTTATTCTGCTCTTCCCACTTGTAATTAAGAAAGGGGGAAAAATTGAATTTTTCTGCTTAAAATATACTCTCAATGCAATTACACCCTTCAAAAATACAATGGTTTTACATGTAATATCTCACTCTAGAAAGGAATGAGATTGTATTTTCAGGATATTATTAAAACACCAAAACAGAAGAGAGTGAAAAATATGAGTATCAATAGTTCCCGTACACTCCACTTTGTCAGGCTGGGAGAAGAGAAACTTCTTAACCTGAGCCAGAGCTAGAGTAAAATGTTAGCACCTCAAAATGAATGAAATTTGGGAGGGTATGCCCCCCCCTTTGTCCCTGCATAGTGTCTCAATTAGAAACCTGATAATTAGATTTTTTTCACCTGACAGAATTCAGCTTGATATTTGAAAATCCAAGCAGTGGTCCAGTTGTTTTACTTCTCAACCAAAATAATGGCACAGAAACTGGGACATGGCTCAATTTTTGTTAATGATGCATGAGAACAAGTGAAATATTCTATGTGTTTCTCCAGTTACGCTAACTCCTCACTGATGACAACAAGGGAGAAAGGGGTTAAAAACAGAAGCAGAAAACATCTCTGCCTTTCTATATTCTTAGTAAACTGACCGAAGAAAGACATATGAGATTAAGATACAGCAAAAGACTTTTTCTCAGAGTTTTTGCATTTGATTTTCTTTTTGGTAATATTTAAGTAATACTCAAGAGAAGGAGCTGAATATGTTTTTTGACTTATATCACCACTATGAAGAAGTACTCTTGAAGTTCACAATTCTTGCAAATGCAAAATGAAGATTCAGGCTCAATATCTAGTAATTTGCATAGAAGTCCTATTTTAATTTTAAAAGTTTATTTTCTTGTGAATGGTTCCTTTTCACTCTAGGATATTGCCTTTGAATATGGCAAAACAAGTTTTCAGATGAATTATCTGTGATCTTTCTAATGTGCTATTTCAGATGTAATTGAGATAGTGGCTTCCCATAGAAAACCTGCCTATAGTCTTTTCCAATATTACATTGTTCATTTGGTATTTTCCTAGTTAATGCAGTCATTCTGCACAACATATTTCTAAGATCTGATATATAGGCTTAGTTTTGCTTTATTTGTTTGTTTGCCTGCATTCAGGTGATGTAACACATTGTTCACATACTTAGCAGTTTTTCCAGTCTTATATGTCTACAGGACCTGAGTAATGTTAAGGAGAGCCCTGTCTGAATAAAAAAACCACTTGTTACACAAACATAACAGTCTTCGTTAATTCTTCTGCCATTTAAATCTTTCTCAAATACATTATTTTATTTGACATATTTCTTTTGATATGTTTATATCCAAAGAACAGCTATTGATTCTGAAAGGCTCTGCACTGGTTATTTGATTTTAATGCTTTTTATTGGCAGTTTTTTAAGAAAAGCATTAAATACACTGTGCACAGAGATCTCTTTGTGTTGGAATTGTTGCATCTGATATGAGAGGAATAGCACTTGGGTTGTCTTAACTAATCACACCAAGACCTCCAGCTCTCCATTTATGTCTAATGTCTAATTTTTTTCCTTTTTTTTTTTCAGTCAGTCTCAGTTACATGTCAGCTAGATGTGGGATGATAAACTTACTGTCCATCAGAATTCTAGATAAAGTGGTTTGTCAGAGCATCTTCATTAAAGAATATGTGCATAATTAACCACAAAAGCATATCACTGCAGAAAATCTAAAATAGAAGAGATGAAAATGCACATATCTGTGAACACTGGGATGGAGAGGAATTTGTGTACCATTTAAAGCAATAAATCTATTTACACTTCTCATGAGGAGAAGGGAGCAACAGATATATCACCACCACCCTCAAAAGAGAAAATTAGGCCAATAAATAAGTATGTAGAAGAACTTAATCTGTAATTGCCCAGTATGATAGTAAATATTCAATTTGTAATACCTTAACCTGGAACAAAGAAAATTCACCTAGCATCTAACCTAAGAAAGTTTACAGTTTTGATTTTAATTTAAGACTGTACTGGGTCTGGCTGAGGTGGTTTTCCACATAGCAGCAGTGTTTTGTGCTGGGAGCTAGAAGGGTGTTGATAACACACCCACGTTGTGACTGCTCCTGAGCAGTGCTCGCACAGCACCAAGGCTCTTCCCAACATTGCCCCACAGTGGGATGGGGTGGGCAAGATTTTGGGAGGGGACACAACCAGGACAGCTGACCCAAACTGACCAAAGGGATATTCCATACCATATGACGTCAGCTCAGC